>ML421893.1:0-37658 GCA_005239525.1 Nicotiana knightiana | reverse complement strand
ATATACATATATATGTATATATATATTTTCTTCTATTTAAACATAGAAAAAATCTTATATTCTAAGAATGTGAATATTTTTGTTGTTTTTAATTTTCTTAAATAGAATCTATTAAGAGTAAGATAAAAATTTAACATATTAAGATTAGATATAACCTTAATATTTATAGCAAAAAATAGTATATAATTTGGGTGTGGTCAAAAAATAGTTGTTCACAGGTATAAGGGTGACATAAAAGTTGTTAAGCCGGATTATGAAGTATCCTCCAACTGGGAGGAAATACACAATGCCTATTGTGCCAAAGTTAGAGAAAACGAGGACGACCTCAATGGGCCGACTCACCGATCGACCTCGGTACAAGCTGAGTCCAAGAAAGATTGAAGAAATGACATCAGGAGGGACCTCTTAGCTCCATGACCCAACCGAGAACGACACCCGCCATATGTCAGAAGCGTCATTGTGCCCCCTTCCAGCCACGAAGAGGGCCCATCCAGACCAACGACAAGGATTCACTGGAATGGGAGAGGTATTCTCCATTTGTTATCTGCTCACAATTTTTGTGTATCACCTTCAAAAATAGTCTACGCATTAAAGAAGCTCAGACCAAAGGTAAAATGGCCACAAAAGATGGTGTCGGATCGAAGCACCAGAGATTCATTTGCCTTTTGTGTACAACCAAGAACAAGGACACAAAATCGAGGATTGCATCGCCCTAAGACAGGAGGTTGTAAACATGCTTCGACAAGGACACTTCAAAGAACTGTTGAGTGACCGAGGAAGGACCAGCTTCACCAAAGGCCACAAACAGCATCAGGGACCATTGAAATCACCCTCACCAACCTGCACCATCCAGATGATTATCGGTGGAGACGACATTTCTATCAACAATGTGAAGTTCACAATAACTCATAAGCTCAAACGGTCGATCACTCACGAATGGTATGATGAACTCGAAAAAAGTATCATCTTCGACAAGTCAGATACCCACGGTTTGGTTTTCCCTCACTATGATGACCTTGTTATCACATTACGAATTCTAGATACAGATGTGAGACGCATTATGGTAGACGACGAGAGCGGCGTGTGCGTTATCCATCCTTGGGTACTTGCACAAATGAAACTCGAGGATAACATAGTGTTATGTTGCATCATACTAACAGGTTTTAACAGTACAATTGAGCGAACATCTGGAGAAATCACACTCCCCATCCTAGCTGGCGGCGTCACGATAGAAACTACATTCCATATCATGGACCAGGACACAACATATTCCGCCATAACTGGGCGACCGTGGATACACGCCATGATATCCATCCCCTCCATCTTGTACTAACTCATCATTTTCAAACTCTATGGGGAGTATTCAACATATGAGGATAACAATGCACATCCTGGGAATGTTACTGCATCGCCCTGAATTGTACGGTTGCTCAACAAACGAAGAGCAAAGCAAAAGAGGAATAGCAATTAATAGGGTCGAGTTCGATTTGTGATGAGAAATAGGACGTCATTGTTGATACCCAATTTTTCCTCAAACTATTTTTATACTTGCATATATACCTTCAAAATCAAGTTCCATAACAATTGGAATTTTTCCATAATTTTCTCATATTTTTATTAATTTATTTCTAATTTATCCAGTATTTTTATCTCTAATAATTAATTATAAATTGTATTACAAATTTTTTCAAAGACTTTTCTTGACTTAATACATTATATTTGGTCTTGTTAAGATCAAATTATTTCACAATTGGTCAAATTGGCACTTTTTGACTATAATTGCAATAATTTTGTAATTATAGCCTAACCATATGTTTTATGCTATTTCTATCTACGAATTAGTCATTTATATTTTTTAATACTAATTAACCATTTTTATTTAATTTCTTAATCATCAATTTCATTTTTTTAATTATTAGTTATTTTTAATTAATTTTAATTGAGTATTTAACAGCTAGCCATTTTTTTATTTAAATTCTAGCCCTAATTAAACCCAAACCCACCTGATTAATTAACCCAATACGCAAGCCCAAACCTACACTACAATACCCGGCCCAAACCATGATCAATCTCGACTGTTGATCAAACCTGATGAACGGTCTAGATTAGACTTTCCTAAATTAAACCCTAAGGAGACTTCTGGTCTCTCCACCTCCGATGAGGTCCTTTCATCTTCTCTGGCTGCCTCTTCGTCGGAAGCCATGGAGTCCTTACCCTCCTCAGGCGTCTCATGGCTCCTTCTCACCAGTGTTGTTGTCTCTAAGGTCTTCAAGAGACCAAGGTTCACTCTCTCACACCTTTGTCCAGTCTCAGGCCTTCCTGGCTCAATCTCCAGTAAGATTTCCCTACTTTCCGGCTAGATCCGGTGGTTTCTATACCGACTCTCTCTCTCTCTCTTTCTGAGTTCTCTTTTTGAAATCCTAACTTCTAAACTTTTGATTCTTTTAGATCTGTAACAGATCTATACGTATTATGAGGTTTTCCTGTGTTTTCTTTAAAGATTCTCCTATTTCTTGAACGATTCTTCGTTTTTCTAAACTAGGGTTCCCTTCTTGTTTAATTAATTTTTGATAAAAAGCCACAAGTTTCTTGGGTACAATCTGTGAGTCCAAGCTTTGTTTACAATAATGTTTTACCTGTTCTATTGTGACTGATTTACTCTCGTGAAACACTATGTGATTTTTGCTCTATACTTGCCGTTAGGTTTTCTGATTCTTTGTCGCTTATGCCTAAGCCATAATTTTCTATTGATTCCTTTAATTATTTGTTATGTTCTGATGCGAATCCCTAGTTTTGTGATTAGGGTTCCTAATTTTTGCTTAACATGTGTTATTCCGTTCAAATCAATACTGTTTTATCATTTTGAATCTTTGAATAAGTGTGATTAGCGCTTTGTTAATTTTTACACCATATCCTTTACTGATTTTGAGCATCTCCTTAAATATCTGATATTTTCCTTTGAGTAATACTGGTTTCCCGTAATTTGAGGATTTCCTGACTGATTTTTAGGATTTGAATAATCTCTTACCTTATTTCCGTGATAAACATGATGTCAAATTGACTTTCTTAGGATATTCTGAATCTAGCTCTAATCACATGCTCTATAATTTTACTACCACTTATATGTTAAAGGCAGTTTTTCGATGATTTCTTTCCTTATTTTGTTACTGTTTATTACCATTTGGACATTGACTCCTTAATTGAAGGGAGTACCTGCCTTGATTATATGCTGATTGATTCTGAGTCCCCATAATTACTGTTGAAATGTTAGTTTACCTTATTTGACTACCTGTTTTCAAACTATAAATACTTTGGTCTTTCATTAGCATAACACGAACACACACATTGTTCGACTCTCTTACTCACATACTCTCTACTGTTCTTGATTACCTGCTATTACTGGTCGGTTTCAAGCAAAGACTAGTTATTCTATTTACTTACTTTTCATTCTGTACTTGCTACCTGCAAACTAGTATGTCTCCAATTTATGTTTAAGCTTCAAAAAAATGTGTTTATCTTTGGGTATTTCAATTCATCCTATTCCTAATCTTCTTTTACTTATGGTTCTATTGTTCTACTTGCAACTAGTTTGTATGCACTGTTGTTTTAGTTCTCAATACCTTTAGTCTCAGCATGTGTACTACCCCCTTGCATGTTTTAATATTATTCTGCTCATGTCTTCTTTGATTCTTAGTATACTAGAATTGCATTATGTGTCTCCATGTAAATCCTGAACACATGTTATACTTCAAACCTTTTCTGAACCTATGTGTGCCTAGGTTTATTATATGCTCTAGCACTCCCTTTACCTATTTCTATTAAGTTCCTGGCATGAGCTCTTTAGTGACAAATCATGGTTGTGACTGTTTAGGTGTTATACAAGTTTATGACACTTTGGTTGTCAATTCACATACAAATCTTTTCTATGAATGGCCTATGTGTCCCCAATCCCTACTCCCTTGTTTGTATTTATCTATACGCTCTATGTACTGTTTGCTACTGGTTGATTGTTCTACAATTATTTTCCGAAGTCACTCACTTACTGATATGTAAACCTATTTCAAATAAATAGATTGTTTTCAGAAATTCTCTTTTAAGTCAACTCTTTTTCAAATCATCTCTTGCACTTCACTTCAATTTTAGACCATAACTTCTGCCCCCTCAGTGTGAGCACTTCTTTGGGACCTCTGAGCTCCCTCAGAACTCTGACACACTAAGGCTGACACTTTCACACTGCACATGTTCAATTCTTGGTTACTGAGTCTGGGTGTGAGCATTTCCCGGGAGACCTTGAGGTCCTTAGGGAACTTTGACACACCCGGATTACTAAAAAGGTTGTGAAATACCATGTGGCAATGAGGTTTGGAGGACTTGGGCCTATCCGCAGACTCCCTATAGAAATAGCTTCTTATTTTCTATATTTCAATTATGTAATTCATGATCCATGGTATGTAATAACTTATTGTAAATGACTCTTGGGGATGGATAGTAAAAAAGGGGAAAGGGATAATTGTGCATGCTATAGATATAAAGGGTAGAAACCATGTTATTAGGTTTACATTTCCTATGTGTGCAATAGAAATCATACTTAGGACTAATTGTGTGCAATGCATATCGAGCATTAGAAATCAAACCTTAGGTGCTTAACGTGTTTAAACTAAAAATCTGCCTTTCCTGTATATGGTGCTCAATGTTTAACAAGTTCTTTTAATCAGTAGACAAAACTGATTAGGGCTTTCTGAGTAATAAAATAAACATGCATGTCGGTTTATCTTATGAACTCACTTAGACACCATATCTTAGGATTTTGAACTTAACTACTGCCTTTAACTTTGTTTGAGTCATGATGTTTAATTGCTTTATTTGCGGAAGTAAATTTGAGCCTTTACTTGCCTCTTATGTATTCCCTTTTACTGCAGTCCTATGTGCTTTTGTCTGTCGCCCTAGAATTTTACCTTTAAAACCTGAGGGTCTGCTTAGTACCTCCCTCTTAGGATAGTAGTCCTAACCTCCTCCAGGACTAATAGGAAGGGACGGGTAACAGCACGTAATAGAGTTCGTGACTAATACGCGCTTTAGTTACCTTCACGCGGTGGGAAAGGGTGGAATATGAATATGATGACCGATGCTCTAATACCACGTGTAGCCCCTCATTGAGGAGTGTCATACCGGGTATTGCATTGATGTGATCCATATTATCATAAAACTAGGATATCCTTTATTTTAAATGTTTAGATTATAACTTGTTTTTTAAAAACTTAGCCCTTCTATAACTGTTTTCAAAACACTTGCATGCTTTAAATTTAAATCCCTTCTTATTTGAGCCTTTATTTGTTTGTTTGCTAAACCGTACAAATTCACAAAAGTTATTTGGACGGGAACCACACTTGTGGATCCTGAGGGGTGCCTAACACCTTCCCCTTGGGATAATTTCAAGCCCTTACCCTATCTCTGGTTAACAACATTGTTGTAAATGAACCCCCTTAGGTGCCCTAACACACCTTTAACATCGTTAGGTGGCGACTCTCAAAATGCAAACCCCCTTTCCCAAAAGGAAAAGAGTTTCCCCAACCCAAATGTCCTGAACCCCGATCTCCGCAAGGAAAGAGGGAGGCGTGACAGCATGGCGACTCTGCTGGGGATTATAGGCTTTTACAATTTTCAAATTGCTTCGTGAATTTGTACCTTGTTTAAATGTTTGCACCATGCACTCTTCCCTTTTACGTGCAATTAATTATTTATTTTCTTTCATGTATTTACTCTTCCCCAAAACGAACATGACATGTTTTCTTTGTTTTCCTTTGTAACCGCTTTAAATTATAATTGTTGTATTTACCGCTTTCTTAACGTGAAAATACATGACAACCTGATTTTAATGCTTGTTATTACGTAATCATATTATTGCATAATCATGCTCAATATTCATACTCCACTCGTGCCAAACAAAATGATATAGCAACGCTTGCTGAGTGGTTGCTCCGTTCCTATATTATTACCCGCTTAACTTCGGAATGGCTTATTTGCGGTAAAACTAGTCGATCAGCGGTGTAGTCGACGGTTCCGTGCCTTTCCCCCTTGAGTTGTCTGCTCAAGGGTATCATTCTAAACCCCATATAAACCTTACTCCGTTATGTTGTTGCATGCATCATGGTCAAACCTAGCCAGGCTAAAGTGTGGTCTGCACGATAACTTTTAAGATGTCCTTATCCAAAAGTCCATTGGGTTTCCCTAAACCCAAACGGACATCATCACGTTCTGTGCATTTATTTGGAGAACTAAATGCTTCATGCTAATTTTTTATGTTAAGTAGTCGATTCTGGTGGAGGTAAGGTCATAACCTTGTTTGCCTTACAGAAATATGAGGCACAAGGTCCCCAGATTCGGCATGGTATCCAATATCCACCCAAGACTGTTGAGTTGGTGGGAGGACCTACACTCTAGCGACAAAACTCTCGTCAAAAAATATTTGGGCAACCTACCATCTCTCCTAGAACTCCATCCTAACAAAATAATAATAGAGGCTACTACCCTATTCTAGGATCGTGAAAAATCTGTGTTGCACTTTGGGGACGTTGAAATGACGCCTTTGCTAGAAGAGATAGGAGGACTGGCTAGCCTAGTGTGGGAAACCCCGGGTTGTTGATGCCTGTGAACCGCACATGCAAAGGTTTCCTCAAAATGATGGTTCTGAAGAAGAATGTAGAACTGGTATGCTTAAAAGAGTCATACATCCCTTTTGACTACTTGTACAAAAGGTACGGTCACAACAAATCATACCGTACCTACCATGACGAGTTTTCCCTCACATCATTGGGACACATCCATCGTAGAATATTCGTCTTCATGTTTTGCTTTTTAGGTCTAATTGTGTTTACCATGAAGAAAGAAATAATCTATATCATGCTGGCTATGGTAACTAAGACGCTAATGGAAGGAATTGGTGGGAAAAACTTCAGCATTGTGCCCATGATCATTGAAGACATATATCGAGCCTTGGATAAGTGTCAACGAGGAGCAAGACACTTCGAAGGTTGCAATTTGCTACTTCAGCCTTGGCTCATTGAACATATCCAAAAGGGCGAATACCGAAAAGAAATTCATTGAAGGGTCTGGGATGACCACATCGCTTTCAACCATACAAAGCGGATGAATTACATCCCCGACATGTTTTCTCAACCTGAGAATTCCAAAGAATGGGTTGAACTCTTTGATCGTCTGACCGAGGAACAAGTCCAATGGATGTTTGAATGGTTTCCAACAGAAGAATTCATCGCTCGATCCAGAAATGCATTGTTCCTGTTATTGATCGGTTTAAGGGGGACATACCCTTACGTCACTCTTTGATTTATGAGGCAAGCGGGTAGGAAGCAAGTCGTACCCAGGGTCGACAAAATGATCCATCTTCGATCAGACTTCCAAAATGATGACAGTCCTCACAAGTGCCAGGCCCAGCACCTGTGGCACTGCAAGATTATACTTGACAAAGACACCATCGAGCCAAACCGGTATCATGTCGGTTGTACCCTTTTCTATCCTGGTTGGTTAGAAGATAATTGGGGTGATCAGAGAAAGCTAGGGTACGTCTGAAGCCACAGAGTTATAGATGAAAGGGCTGAAGCGCAAGTCAAGTTCAACCAGCTGCGCAAAACGATCTGTGAATGCAAGGATGAGCACCACGAAATACATTAATCTAACAAGAAGATGATTGAGGAATGGAAGGACATGGTTATCAACACCAACAAGAGGTTGGGATACTTAGAACGAGGTATAGTCGAGCTGGAGGAGAAATTCATCAAAAGGGTCAAAGATTGTCAGAGGGTTTAGGGAACTAAAGGAGGACATCTCGGCAGAGCATACCTGTTGTTGGGACTTCGTAAGCTGGGAAAGCTGATCGAGGGAAGCAGGAATGTCGAATCTAGGGAAGGTCCTTCTAAGACCAAGTAGATAGGAATGTCTTTCTTTTCTTTATCAATGTAATAAGCCAATGGCCATTAGTGACCTTTACTTCTTGTTTATTTGGTGTCGTTTTGGGATTCGTCTATTTTCTTATCAATAAAATGAGGCATTTACCATCTTAAGTTCTCCAAATAAACTTGTCGCTAGGCCTACCTCGGGCATAAAGAGGTTCCCAAATTAGGACGCGCTTTACATTTCCGCATTATATGTTTAAATACTGCAATATTTTTCATGATCCTCACTGACTTGACTACCTTTTTTGTTTTTGTTTCTTTTCTTTATTATTCCCCTCCCCAAAGGTTAGTTCGTGCACTCTGGCATCATCAACTTATCGCACAAGATCCGAGGGCCCTCCACCTACTCCTCCTCCTAGTCCCCCTAAAAGCAAGAACAAAGGCAGGAGTAAGATGGAAGAATCTAGCAACGCCAAGGGGGAAAACATGGTTGAAAGGGTAGAGGCCACTGATGGCCAGGGTATTCGGGTCCTAAATGAGAACATATCACCACTGGAACAGAAATAGCTGAAATTTGAAGAAGAACTTGATCAAGTTCGGAATCTGGCAAACCTATCATTTTCCCTTAAAATATCCCAAAACAAAATAATCATCCCGCACCTCACCATCACGCCACTCCGCCAAAGAATCAAAATCTCCCGACACAATGCAATACTTTCCACACTCCAAACAACACTCCACTATTTATCCTAGGACCTCAGAACTCCACAAATGATCATTTCCACACCTATGCACCAGGACACCACAACAACTCTATCTACTGGAGACCATGCCACACTCTACTACACCTACCCCATACACACCTGGGTCTGATGAAAAGGATCTGCTTATCAGGAATTTGGTTGAGGAACTTAGGAAGCTGACCAGCAGAGTTCAGGGTGTTGAAGGAACCAAGGGAATTGAAGGGTTGAATTATGAAGACCTCTGCATACAAACTGATGTCGAGCTACCCGAGGGGTACAAACCTCCAAAGTTTGAAATGTTTGACGGTACTGGTGATCCAAGGGTCCATCTGAGGACTTATTGTGACAAGCTGGTTGGTGTAGGGAAGGATGAAAGGAGATGCATTTTCTTGGTTGAATTCGCATGAAGATATTCATGAGGATTTTGAAGGGAAATTCATTGTCTTGGTACATCAGCCAAGACCCCAAGAAGTGGTCGAACTGGGTAGATATGGCGTCTGACTTTATGGACAGATTTAGATTCAACACAGATAACGTACCAGATGTGTTCTATATCCAGAATTTGAAGAAGAAATCCACGGAAACATTTCGCGAGTATGCTACTCGCTGGATGTCCGAAGCTGCTAAAGTTAGACCTGCTTTAGAGGAAGAGCTGATGAACAAGTTCTTTGTCCGGGTTCAAAACCCGTAGTACTATGAACGGTTGATGATGGTTGAGAATCACAAATTCTCCGAAATTATCAAACTAGGTGAGTAGATGGAAGAAGGTATTAAGAGCGGTATGGTCACAAATTTTGAGGCCTTGCAAGCTACAAATAAGGCTTTACAATTCGGTGGTGTGTCAAAGAAAAGGGACATGAGAGCTGTAATTGTTGCGCAAAGATCCAAATCCCCACTCAAATACCAAACTTACCCAACACCTCCACTCACATATCAACCAACCCCAAATTACCAAGCACCCTCACCCTCATACCAGGCTCCACCACCCACTTATCAATCACCTCCACCACCAACTTATCAATCACCTTCACTACCGACATATCAACCTACTTCGCCCAGATACTCTCAACATGCTCCTGTCTACCACACTTATAATTCCAAGCCATCTCATTACCAATCACCCCCTACCCGTCAAAACTTCCCTCGACCTCGACCTAATTTTGATCACAAACCTCCAAAATAGTACACTGCCATAGGTGAACCCATTGACCAGCTGTATGAGAAGCTCAAAGTTGCCGGTTATGTCACACATATCCCTACTGCCACCCCTGAGAACCCTTCTTAGTGGGTTAATCCAAACAAATCATGTGCATACCATTCCGGCATGAAGGGGTACACTATTGATGAATGCTGCTCTTTGAAGGACAAGATACAGTCCCTGATTGATAACAAGATCATTGTGGAAAAAGATCCTGCTCTGAATGTCCGCAACAATCCTTTGCCAGATCATAAGTGCGGAGGTATCCATATGATTGAAATAGAGGATGATTGGGATCCCGAGGGATCAATCGGATTGATCGCAGAAGGCGATAACCCAAAGAAACCTGTAGTCACTCTCAACCCGATTATAGTACAGATTCAACCATCTGAGGACGATGAGGTGAATATGTCTATACCACTTGAGTTTGAAGCAGCGCCACTTGCAAAGACACCAGTGTTGATTGAAGTTGAGTTCGTATCTCCAGCAAATGCACCAGCACCATTCGAGGTTGCAGTCTTGCCACCCCGAGCACACATCCCATTTGAAGTGAGGATGACTGCACCAATTCCGGTGGCGATGTCGACCATGCCACCCTTCTATACAAATGTTATCCCTTAGGACTATACAGCCGAGGCAAGAAGAAAAGGCAAGGTCAAAACTAAAGAAGTTGTCACAGCATAGGGTATGACAATAACGGGTAGGGTCTATACCCTTGAACATCTGGCCGAATCAAGCAAGCAGGCCACCAACCGGCCTCCCTTTATTGAAATAGGTCCAGATGACCTTTGGAGGAAATTACAGGCTAAGGAGTACTCGGTCATCGACCAACTGAAAAAAATGCCAGCACAAATATCCATCATCTCTTTGCTACAGAATTCCGAGAGGCACAGGAGTGCTCTGTTGAAGGTGTTGAATGAAGCGTATGTACCAACAAACATCACTAGTGGTGAAATGGCCAATATGGTGGGCCATGTGTTGGAATGCCACAAGATCACTTTCCATGAGGACGAGCTGCCACCTGAGGGTTTGGGTCATAACAAAGCACTGCATATCACTGTGCAATGTGAAGATTATTTCATCACCAGAATCCTGATCGATGGGGGATCCAGTCTTAACATTTGTTGGCTAAGAACGCTCAAGAAATTGGGTAAGGGACTGCATGAGATAAAAGATGGAGAAATCGATGTGAAAGCTTTCGATGGATCTCAAAGGTCCACCATTGGTGAGATAAGTTTATGCTTGAAAATGGGGCCAACTTGGTTTGAGGTTGACTTCCAAGTGATAGATGTGACAACATCCTACAATCTGCTATTGGGACGCCCCTGGATTCATGCTGCTGGGACCGTAGCATCAATGCTACATCAGGCAGTGAAGTTTGAGTGGAACCACCAAGAGATGATTATTCATGGAGACGGTAGCAACCCTATTTACAATCACCAGACTATTCCAGTGATTGAGGGGAGAAGGAATTTGTGTGGAGAAACTTACCACCACATTGAACGGGTCATCGCTATCGATAAAGACAAATGGTGGGATAGCAAGATCGCAAGTATGATGAATTGGCGAGGGTACAAGCTAGGTAAAGGGATCGGCAAGAACCTTCAGGGGGTCTCCAAACCTATAAAACTCAAGAAGCATGGTACTACCTTCAGTTTGGGACATGAATACACTTGGGAAGAATTCAGGAGTTGGTCGCCACCTTGGCACGGTCCTTATTACCCACTGGAGCAGCCGATACCGCATCTGGAGGAGACCTTCCAATGGGCCGACATTATCTATGGATCAGACGAAGAAGAAGCATTTGCAGCGATGAAGAACTTGTTTTTGAAGGATAGTGATATGGACTGATGTGTTATTCTCAAAGAGGAGGGGGGGAAGGCCCTTCCATACAAGTAGTGAGAAAAAGGACATACCTCAAGGACTGGACTATCAGGACGACCAAAGCCCAACGAGCCTCGGGGTAGCAAGGCTAAAACAAACATTACTTACTACTTTATTTACTAAAATGATTTTCCCTTTTCGCATTTTCAATTCCTGCAATAAGATATTCAATGTTCAAAATTCAATTTATCAAAGAATTTTCTAATTTTTCTTATGAATCAAATATTTATCGCTATTGTTTTCTCTCATTACCTTATCTATACAACATTACTATTATGTGTCTTGATGAACCGATGACTGAGATATGAAATGAAGCAACGCAGCAAACAGACATTGATTCAGAAGAAGATGATATACCTGACGAGATTGTCAAAGAAGTTGAGAACACTGAAAACATACCTAAGTCCAACATAGACGAGACTGAGGTTATCAACCTGGGAGATTGAGAAAGCGTCAAGGAAACACGGATCAACATTTATTTGTCACCGCCAGAAAAGAAAGAATACACAAAGTTTCTAAAAGATTATGAGGACATATTCGCATGGTCATATGATGACATGGTTGGTCTATGTGAGTCTATTGTGGCTCAGAAACTGCCAACCAATCCAATGTGTCCACCAGTAAAACAAAAGCTCAGAAAGCTCAAACCCGACATGAATCAAGGAAGAAGTTACCAAGCAGATCAACGCCAAAGTTCTCAGGGTAGTTTAGTATCCAACATCGTTAGCCAACATTGTGCAGTCCCAAAGAAGGATAGGAAGGTTAGAGTCTGTGTCAACTACCGGGATCTCAACCGGGCCAGTCCAAAAGACGAATTCCCCTTTCCAAATATACATATTCTAATTGACAATTGCGCCAAGCATGAACTATAGTCATTCGTAGATTGCTTCGCTGGTTATCATCAGATCTGGATGGATGAGGAAGATGCTGAGAAAACGGCTTTCATTACACCGTGGGGAGTGTACTAGTGTAAGATGATGTCGTTCGACCTGAAGAATGCAGGGGCCACTTACATGAGAGCTATGACCACCATCTTCAATGACATGATTCACAAGGAGATCAAGGTATATGTGATGATGTTATTAAAAAGTCCAAGAAAGCCAGTGATCACGTAGAAGATTTGAGGAAGTCCTTCAATAGATTGCGGAAATACAATCTGAAGCTGAACCCTGCAAAGTGTGTATTCAAGGTTCCTGCTGGGAAGTTGCTGGGGTTTATTGTGAGCCGTCGGGGAATAGAATTGGATCCATCAAAAGTCAAGGCCATTCAAGAACTACCGCCGCCAAGGAACAAGAAAGATGTGATGAGTTTCTTGGGGAGACTTAATTACATCAGCCGATTTATCGCACAACCTACAGTTATCTGTGAGCCAATCTTTAAGATGATGAAGAAGGAAGTTGCAACCAAATGGACCGATGATTGCCAAAAGGCCTTCGACAGAATCAAAGGGTACTTGTCGACGACGTTAGTCCTAGTACCACCTGACCCAGGTAGACCTCTGTTTCTCTATCTTGTCGTGCTAGATGGAGCTTTGGCTACGTTCTGGGGTAGCATGATGAAATGGGAAGGGAAGAACAAGCTATTTATTATCTCAGCAAGAAGTTCACTCTGTATGAGGCCCGGTATTCTCTATTGGAGCGCACCTGCTGCGCTTTGACCTAGGTCGCTCAAAAGCTGAGGCACTACTTCTGTGCCTACATTACATACCTCATATCAAGGATGGATCCATTAAAGTACATCTTTCAGAAGCCTATGCCCACTGGCAAGCTGGCCAAGTGGAAAATCCTATTGAGTGAGTTCGACATTGTTACGTAACTCAGAAAGTAGTCAAGGGACAAGCTCAAGTAGACCACCTCACTGAGAACCCTGTGGATGGAGAATACGGACCCTTAAAAAGGTATTTCCTTGATGAGGAGGTGTCATTCATAGGAGAAGACATTGCATAATCCTGTGACGGTTGGAGAATGTTCTTCGATTGAGCGGCGAATTTCAAAAGAGTCGGCATTGGAGCTGTCTTGATATCACAAACTGGTCAACACTATCCGGTGTCTGCCAAACTCAGATTCCCCTGCACCAATAATATGGCCGAATATGAAGCATGCATCTTAGGGCTCAACACGGCCATTGACATGAACGTCCAGGAGCTGTTAGTAATTGGTGACTCAGATTTGCTGGTACATCAGGTATAAGGAGAGTTGGCAACCAAGAATTCCAAGATACTACCGTATCTGCACCATGTACAGGAGTTAATAAAGAGGTTCACAAAGATATAATTTCGGCATGTCCCTAGAATCCAGAATGAGTTCGCCGATGCATTGGCTACCTTGTCCTCAAATATCCAGCATCCGGACAAGAATTTCATTGACCTATTCCTATAAGATCTATAATCAGCCAGCTTATTGCGCCCATATTGAAGAAGAATCAGACGGAAATCCTTGGTTTCATTACATCAAGGAATATTTGGCAAAAGGAGATTACCAAGAGCTGGCGTATTCCACTCAGAAATGCACACTTCGGAGATTTTCTAACAACTTCTTTCACGGTAGAGGAATCATGTATAAGAGGACTCCTTATTTGGGGTGATTGAGATGTGTCGACGCAAAAGAAGCATCAAAACTACTAGAGGAAATTCATATTGTGACCTGCGGTCCACATATGAATGGTTTTGTTCTGGCAAAGAAGATACTCCGAGCTGGTTACTTTTGGATGACCATGGAAACGGACTGCATCCAATACGTCCGAAAATGCCACTGCCGTCAGATACATGGGGATATGATAAAGGTACCTCCACATAAACTCAATGCAACAAGTTCACCATGGCCGTTCGTCACCTGGGGCATGGACGTTATTGGACCAATCAAGCCTGCCACCTCCAGTGGACACAGTTTCATTCTAGTAGCCATTGATTACTTCACTAAATGGGTCGAAGCAGCCTCCTATAAAGCAGTTACTAAGAAAGTCGTGACCGACTTTGTCTGCGACCGCATTGTTTGTCGATTCAGAGTTCCAGGGTCAATCATCACCGATAATGGTTCCAACAGTGACTTGATGAAAGCCATGTGTGAAACCTTCAAGATCAAACACAAGAATTCCATAGCTTACAGACCTCGGATGAACGGAGTTGTAGAAGCCGCCAACAAAAACATCAAGAAGATACTAAGGAAGATGATAGAAAGGCACAAACAGTGGCATGAGAAGTTATAATTTTCCTTGTTGGGGTACCGCACCACAGTCCGCACATCAACAGGGGCAACTCCCTATATGCTATTTTATGGTACAGAGGTTGTTATACCCGCCGAAGTTGAGATTCCATCTCTGAGGATTATGCAAGAAGATGAGCTCAGCGACGCAGAATGGGTAAAGAACCGTTATGAGAAACTAGCCCTCGTAGACAGAAAAAGGATGAATGTAGTCTCTCATGGTCAGCTCTATCAGAACAGAATGACCAGGGCCTTCAACAATAAAGTCAGGCCGAGACAGTTCACACCAGGGCCGCTGGTCTTAAAAAGGATCTTTCCACATCAAGACGAAGCCAAAGGGAAGTTCTCTGCCAACTGGCAAGGTCCATACATGGTTCACAGAGTGTTGACAGGAGGAGCACTTATACTTGCAGAAATGGACGGAGAAGTTTGGCCAAAGCCAATCAATCCAGATGCAGTCAAGAGATATTACGTATAATCTTTATGCTTTCTCAATGATGTAAATTGAACTACGCCTTACCTGAATCCCGTTTAAGAAGGGATACGTAGACAGCCCTATGGGTTCGGTAGCAATTCAATAAAATTTTCATTTTCCCCCGCAATTGGAAACTAGCACAGAATTTTGAGGAGGAACCTAAAAATTCTGAAGCAAGTTCAGCCGATCGCCGCATGCGCAACAGCCAGAGGAATCATCCAGCCAACTGGGGCAGAATTTTGAGGAGGACCCTCAAAATTTCGTTGCAGGAGAGGTTGCAATGTCTCGAACCACGTCACGGTCGTCGGTTCATCTAAAAGATTTTTGAAATTATATTTATACTACATTTTTACAAAATCATGCATGTTTATTCTTGAAACAAGCTTGGTTTAGAAACGCTACCCCGACGATACAGACTGAATCATCAAATCAAGCCGAACAATTCAAGTAAGCTAGCGGGGATACTAACTAACCCTCCCCTTTACAAAACTCACGATTTTTCTGTGAATGTAGGCTCAAAGAACAAACATGCAAGGAAGTCTCAAGTTTCATCACGATCGCAAATGCCAAAGTTCGATGTCCACACCAAAAGGACGAACATGTTCAAAATTACAATTCGCAAAACTGTCATACTTGTCGTAATCTATTATCAATACAAATAACGCCTAGCATTCACAATACCCTCAATAATCACAATGTCGCAATCTATCACCAGCTAAGAATTCTTAACGTCATTTATTTTTCTGCATAAGGCTACCTTTCTACCTTCTGAGGTTAAACTCTACCTCCATCTGCATTCCCACCTTGCATAAGGCTACCTTTCTGCCTTTCGAGACTAAACGTTGTCTCCATCTGCATTTGTATCTTGCATAAGGCTACTCTTTTTCCCTCCGAGACTAAAATGATTTCTGCATCTGCATTCGCATCTTGCATAAGGCTACCTTTCTACCTTTCGAGACTAAACGTTGCCTCCATCTGCATTCGCATCTTGCATAAGGCTATCCTTCTGCCTTCCGAAACTAAATGTTGTCTCTATCTACATTTGCATCTTGCATAAGGCTACCTTTCTGCCTTCCGAGACTAAACATTTTCTCCATCTGCATTCGCATCTTGCATAAGGCTACACTTCTACCTTCTGAGACTAAAACGCTATCTACATCTGCATTCGCATATTGCATAAGGCTACCTTTATGCCTTCCGAGACTAAACGCTTTCTCCGTCAGCATTCGCATCTTGCATAAGGCTACCTTTATGACTTCCGAGACTAAACGTTGTGTCCATATGCATTTGCATCTTGCATAAGGCTACCTTTCTGACTTCTAAGACTAAACGTTGTCTCCGTCTGCATTTGCATCTTGCATAAGGTTACCTTTCTGCCTTCTGAGACTAGACGTTGTCTCCGTCTGCATTCGCATCTTGCATAAGGATACCTTTTTGCCTTTCGAGACTAAACATTGTCTCCATATTAAATCTCATCTTGCATAAAGCTACCTTTCTGCCTTCCGAGTTTAAGCTCTAGCTCAACCTACATTTGCATAAGGCTACCATTCTGCCTTCTAAGGTTAGGTGTTGCCTCCCATTTACTTTTCAAAAGCAACCATTGTTGTGTCAAGAATTAGTCATTTCGCTTTTATTTCGGGCTAAGCTCTACCCCTTTAATTTGCAAGACTAAGCTTTATCTTGTTAGCATCATACTATTGCATCTTCATAGGCTGAAATATCGCCAACCTATCCAAAGGCGTCATCGTTCGGAGTCACCATCTTCATAGCCCGAGAACACCATGTTATGTCCTAAGGATCTCTTTTATCATTTTGCATATCATTATTCAAAGGTGTCATAGTTCGGAGGCACCATCCTCATGCCCCGAGAACATCATTTCATGGCCTGCGAATCCTGTATCAAGCAACTCATGGCCTAGGACATCATGGTCTAAAGGACGTCATCCCTAACCGTCCGAAGACAGCATACATGGTCCGATGGGAACTTACATCATGTTTAAATTATGCACAATTTACGCTCGTATTATTTATTTGTAGGTAATCCAGCAAGCAACAGCCATCCTGGCAGGAGCGGTCCCACTCCAGTTCTCCTAACCATTCCCGCAAGTCGTTTGTTCACCTAACCCCATACGTTGCGTCCGTTCTTGTACAACTTCATCGGTATACTTTGCCGATGACCCCTGAACTACATACGGTCTGATTCCTGTAAACGTATATGTAGGAAACTCAGAAACTAACGTACGGCCTAAATCTCTACAAACCTTTTTGCTCGGTCAAAATTGGCCATCATATATTTACCCGATAACTCTTTCATCCTTCCCGGGTAAAGAGGGGCAGCTGTTGATACCCAATTTTTTCTCAAACTATTTAAACTTGCATATATACCTTCAAAATCAAGTTCCATAACAATTGGAATTTTTTCATAATTTTCTCATATTTTTATTAAATTATTTCTAATTTATCCAGTATTTTTATCTCTAATAATTAATTATAAATTGCACTACAAATGATTTCAAAGACATTTCTTGACTTAATACATTATTTTTGGTCTTGTTAAGATCAAATTATTTCATAATTGGTCAAATTGGCACTTTTTGGCTATAATTTCAATAATTTTACAATTATAGCCTAACCATATGTTTTATGCTATTGTTATCCACTAATTAGTCATTTATATTTTTTAAATACTGATTAACCATTTTTATTTAATTTCTTAATCGTCAATTTCCTTTTTTTAATTGTTAGTTATTTTTTAATTAATTTTAATTGAGCATTTAAGATTTTAATTGAGTATTTAACAGCTAGCCCTTTTTTATTTAAATTCTAGCTTCAATTAAATCCAAACCCACCTGATTAATTAACCCAATACCCAAGCCCAAACCTACACTATAATACTCGGCCCAACCCATAATCAATCTTGACCGCTGATCAAACCTAATCAACGGTCTAGATTAGACTTTCCTAAANCCCCCCCCCCCCCCGTCTCTCATTTCCCCCCTCTCACACTCTCTCTCTCTATCTCTCTAGTTCTCTTTATAGACTTCTTATCTCTCCACCTCCGATGAGGTCCTTTCATCTTCTTCGGCCGCCTCTTCGCCGGAAGCCATAGAGTCCTCATCATCCTCAGGCCTCTCATGGCTCCTTCTCACGAGTGTTGATGTCTCTAAGGTCTTCAAGAGACCAGGGTTCACTCTCTCACACCTTTGGCCTATCTCAGGCCTTCATGGCTTGATCTCCAGTAAGATTTCCCTACTTTCCGGCTAGATCCGGTGGTTTATATACTGACTCTCTCTCTCTCTCTCTGAGTTCTCTCTTTGAAACCCAAACTTCTAAAATTCTGATTCCTTTAGATCTGTAACAGATCTATACGTATTATGAGGTTTTCATGTGTTTTCTTTAAAGATTCTCCTATTTCTCGAACGATTCTTCGTTTTCCAAACTAGGGTTTTAAAATTCTTTTCATAACAGTTTTCCTTCTAGTCTCTTGGTATTATTTCATGATTCTATTGTGTTTAGGAATTATTTGAGCCTCTCCCTTCTTGTCTAATTCATTTTTTATTAAAAACCCCCAAATTTCTTGGGTACAATCTGTGAGTCCAAGCTTTGTTTACAATAATGTTTTACCTGTTCTATTGTGACTGATTTACTCTCGTGAAACACTATGTGATTTTTTCTCTATACTTGCCGTTAGGGTTTCTAATTCTTTGTCGCTTATGCCTAAGCCATGATTTTCTACTGATTCCTTTAATTATTTGTTATGTTCTGATGCGAATCCCTAATTCGGGATTAGGCTTCCTAATTTTTCCTTAACATGTGTTATTCCGTTTAAATCAATATTGTTTTATCTTTTTGAATATTTGAATAAGAGTGATTAGCGCGTTGTTGATTTTTACACCATATCCTTTATTGATTTTGATCATCTTCTTAAATATGTGATATTTTCCTTTGAGTAATACTGGTTTCCCGTAATTTGAGGATTTCCTGACTGATTTTTAGGATTTGAATCATCTCTTGCCTTATTTCCGTGAATAAACATGCTGTCAAATTAACTTTCTTAGGATATTCTGAATCTAGCTCTAATCACATGCTCTATACTTTTACTACTACTTATATGTTAAAGGCAGCTTTTCAATGATTTCTTTCCTTATTTTGTTACTGTTTATTACCGTTTGGACGTTGAATCCTTAATTGAAGGGAGTACCTTTATATTTTGATTGCTTATGAGTCCACATAATTACTATTGAAATGTTAGTTTACCTTATTTGACTACCTGTTTTCAAACTATAAATACGTTGGTCTTTCATTAGCATAACACGAACACACACATTGTTCGACTCTCTCTTACTCACATACTCTCTAATGTTCTTGATTACCTGTTATTACTGGTCGGCTGCAGGCCAAGACTAGTTATTCTATTTACTTACTTTTCATTCTGTACTTGCTACCTGTCAATTGGTATGTCTCCAATTTATGTTTAAGCTTGAAAACAATGTTTTTTTCTTTGGGTAGTTCAATTCATTCTATTCCTAATCTGTTTTTACTTATGGTTCTATTGTTCTACTGGAAACTAGTTTGTATGCTCTATTATTTTAGTTCTCAATACCTTTAGCCTCGACATGTGTACTACCCCCTTGCATGTATTAATATTATTCTGCTCATGTCTTCTTTGATTCTTAGTATACTACATTTGCATTACGTGTCTCCTTGTAAATCTTGAACACATGATATACTCCAAACCTTTTCTGAACCAATGTGTGTCTAGGTTTATTATATGCTCTAGCACTCCCTTTACCTATTTCTATTAAGTTCCTGGCATGAGCTCTTTTGTGACAAACCATGGTTATGACTGTTTAGGTGCTATACAAGTTTATGATACTTTGGTTGTCAGTTAACATACAAATCTGTTCTATGAATGGCCTATATGTCCCAAACCCCACTCCCTTGTTTGTATTTGTCTCTACGCTCCGTGTACTGTTTGCCGCTGGTTGATTGTTCTGAAACTATTTTCCTAAGTCACTCACTTACTGATATGTAAACCTATTTCAAATAAATTGACTGTTTTCGGAAATGTTCTTTTAACTCAACTCTTCTTCAAATCATCTCTTGCACTTCACTTTATTCTTAGACCATATGTTTTGCCCCCTCAGTGTGAGCATTGCTTTGGGATCCCTAAGCTCCATCAGAGAATGACACACCGAGGCTGACACTTCCACACTGCACATGTTCAATTCTTGGTTACTAAGTCTGGGTTTGAGCATTTCCCGGGAGCCCTTGACGTCCTTAGGGAACTTTGACACACCCGGATTATGAAAAAGGTTGTGAAATACCATGTGGAAATGAGGTTTGGAGGACTTGGGCCTATCCGCAGACTCCCTATAGAAATAGCTTCTTATTTTCGATATTTCAATTATGTAATTCATGATCCATGGTATGTAATAACTAATTGTAAATGACACTTGGGGATGGATAGTAAAAAAGGGGAAAAGGATAACTGTGCATGCTATAGATATAAAGGGTAGAAACCATGCTATTAGGTTTACATTTCCTATGTGTGCAATAGAAATCATACGTAGGACTAATTGTGTGCAAAGCATATCGTGCATTAGAAATGATGTTACTTAGAAACATCTCGTTCAGTAATAACAATGAAAATTCTTCCATGTGATTATGTTCATGCATTCTGAAAAAATGTAATTCAAATCTGCCTTAGACGAGTGTTAACGAATCTGCAATACTTTGCCATGTTATGCGTAGAGACCATGTTCTAGGTAAACAACTTATAAACATGTCACTCTCATACTTGCTGCATATTTTGAAAGCATGTTCAACTACTGTGACTCAGACATTTAGAACATCCTACCTAAGAATTTTGCATACAAACCATTCTGTATCTCTATATGTGCATATTAGACATCATGTTTTTAGGATCTCATTCAACACCTAGTTTAACTACTATTTCATGAAAAAGTCCGAACAAACAGTCCCCAATGTTTTCATAACTGGTATTAATTCCGCATTTTTCTAAGTACAGCATTTTTAGGCAATACACCTCAAATAATTTCTTAAGTACTCTAGGTAACTACTAAGCCTTATTCCTACGCCTAGGCAAGCCTTAGGTGATTAACGTGTTTAAAACTAAAAATCTGCCTTTCCTGTACATGGTGCTCAGTGCTTAACAAGTTCCTTTAATCAGTAGGCAAAACTGATTAGGGCTTTCTAGGTAATAAAATAAACCTGCATGTCTGTTTATCTTCTGAACTCACTTAGACAGCATGTCTTAGGATTCTGAACTTAAATACTACTCTTAACTGTGTTTGAGTCGTGTTGTTTAATTGCTTTCTTTGCGGAGGTAAATTTGAGCCTTTACTTGCCTCTTATGTGTTCCCTTTTACTGCAGTCCTATATGTTTTTGTCTGTCGCCCTAGAATTTTAACTTTAAAACCTGAGGGTATGCCTAGTACCTCCCTCTTAGGATAGTAGTCCTAACCTCATCCAGGACTAATAGGAATGGATGGCTAACCGCATGCAATAGAGTTCGTGACCGATACACGCTTTAATTACCTTTACGATGTGGGAAAAGAGTAGAATATGGATATGATGACCAATGCGCTAATACCACGTGTAGCCCCTCATTGAGGAGTGTCATACCGGGTATTGCATTGAGGATATCCTTTACTTTAAATGTTTAGATTATAACTTTTTTTTTAAAACTTAACCCTTCAAAATCTGTTTTCAACATACTTGCATGCTTAAAATATAAATCCCCTCTTATTTGAGCCTTTATTTGTTTGTTTGCTAAACCGTACAAATTCAAAAAAGCGGTTTGGCTATTTTCACGACCCAAGATCCTAACTCAGGTCATGATGGCGCCCAACTACGGGGTTAGGCAAGCCAACATAAATTTCACTAAGTGTTCCATTTTCATTTGATGACATAGTTCAACATTAACCAAATTTGAAAAGTTTAAACATGATATCTAAATAATATAACTCAGTGGTAGATATAATAGCCATAAAGAAGCGTGTGCCAGTGTATGAACATATGTATATATAGCCCAAAATACCAAAATAACCACTACGTGTGTGCCAGGAACCAGTGTCATGAGTGTCACGGGCAATCTAACTGAATACACTAAAGACAAAATATATATACAATCCCACTGTCTGAACTAAGTAGACAGGAAAATAAGCAAAAGAAAACTCCAAGGCGCTGCTGAGGATCGTCAGGAGAAGCAGCTCACTGTGAAGTCAAGCCCGCTACAGAGTCAATATCTAGCTCCAGTCAGATAACTAGAAGCACCAGCCTCAGAACCTATACAATTAAGTACAGAAGTGCAACACGAGTACATATTAAATAAATATGTACCCAGTGATTATCCTGTCTAATCTCGAAGAAGTAGTGACGAGAGGTCGAATCAATACTCACTACGGTCCAACAGTAATAATATAAAACAGGATATAACGAAATGCAGTAGACATGGAAGATAGTCAGCAACAGATACATTTCAAGTATAGAAATCCAGGAAAACTACTGAAGATAAACAACAATTTACAATTTCCTCTTTACCAAGTATCTGTCGAGACAATATCAATGAAGCAGTACAAAATAATCATGCGCACACAAGGAATAGACAACCAGCCGGAGTCATAAGGCATGATGTTGGCCTAACGACCCGGACATCACAATAATAGTCGCTACATACGGACTCTCGTCACTCTGTACGCACATATCCCCCAAAATAAGTACACATAGCATATAAATCACCTATGCGGACAATTCCCTCTTACAAGGTTAGAAAGGAGACTCACATCGTGTCGAATAGACCCCTCGGACCAAGGATGCGCCCGAACTCTGAACTCTACCCCCGAGGACTCGCAACTATCCAAATATGGTATAATTACATCAATTCAGGCTCAAAGTAGGAAAATTATCCTATTTATTCAACAATTCAATATTCTTGAAGAATTCCCCAAATTTAACCCCGGGCCCGCATGTTCAGTTTCCGAAAATTCTCGAAGGAATCACTCACCCGAAGCCCAAGGATCGTTAATATGTGATTTCTTCTTGAATTCGTAACAATAAACGGACAATTCACCAATTTTCCTCAAGAACCCTAAGTACTACCCACTTCTTGATTTTTCCATAATTTAGTGTAGAATTAACTTACCTTGACAATAGCTAGGTCGTGGGATGATTTCTTCAAGCTCCCAAGCTCTCAAATGGAGGTTTTAAAATGAAAAGAAGGAAGGAATCCAGAGTTATAAAGAAATTGCACTGACTGGCCTATAGGGATTTCGCACCTGCGGTCCCGCGCCTGCAAGCTGGAACTCGCATCTGCGGAATTGGGCAAGAGGGGATGGGTCGCACCTGCGGAGGGAATTCCGCACCGGCGGACCTGCTCCTGCGGAAGGAGATCCGCACCAGCGGTTCTGCTCCTGCGGACTTTTTTCTTCACCTACGAGAAAGGGGGACTCCAGAGGTTTCTGCACCTACGAGGCTGACCGCAGGAGCGGTCCCGCACCTGCGACTAGGCAACCGCACCTGCGGTCACACCAGCAACAGGTGCACCAGCAGCTACTTTGGCTGGTTTTTGGCCTCGTGTGGTGCACTGGAGGCACTTGGGCCCACTCGAGCCCCCATCCAAATATACCAACAAGTCCCAAATCATAATACGGACTTGATCGAGCCTTCGGAACACTCAAAACAACGCTATAATTCAAAATCATACTCCAAAACCCCTAGAATCATAACTTAAGAACATCAAGTTCTTGATTTTTATAACGATGCGCCGAACCGACCTATACTACTCGGAATGACTTCAAATTTTGTAGGCAAGTCATAAATGACATAACGGAACTATTCCCGATCTCATAATTCCATTCGGATCTCGATAACTCAAAAACACATTCCAAAATAAATTTCAAACTTAAGGAAATCCTTATTTCTATATTGGGCGCCGAAATGCTTCCGGGTCATCGAATACCCATTCCGAACATACGCCCAAGTCCAAAATCAGCATACAGAGCTACTGCAATTGTCGAAACTCGATTCCGAGGTCGTTTGTTCAAAATGTTGCTTGAAGTCCAACTTGGCCAAAAAGGCCAACTTTAAGGCCAACTTCAACGGAACCATATCTCCCTCCATAAATGCTACATCACACGTCCGCTGATCCGTGTAACTCTTTTGCCTGGACTGTGTTGTGAGGATTCTCTCTTGAATCAACTTCACCTTCTCCAAGGCATCTCTCACCAGGTCCGTGCCATATAACTCAGACTCGCCAAGCTCAAACCACCCGATAGGAGAACGACACTGTCGACCATACGAAGCCTCAATTGGAGCCATCTCGATGCTGGACTGATAACAATTATTGTACACAAACTCCGCCAGAGGCATGAACTGGTCCCACTAACCCCCAAAATCAATCACACAAGCCCTGAGCATATCCTCCAATATTTGAACTGTACGCTCCGACTAGTCATCAGTTTGAGGGTGAAATGCTGAGCTGAGGTCTATCTGAGTGCCCATACAACTGTGCAATGCTCTCTAGAAGTGCGAGGTGAACTGAGGACCTCGATCTGATATAATGGACAGCGGCACACCGTGCAGCCTGACTATCTCCCGAATGTAGATCTGGGCTAGCCTCTCAGAAGTGTAAGTAGTAGCCACAGGAATGAAATGCGCTGATTTGGTAAATCTATCCACAATGACCAAAACTGCATCCACCTTCCGCAAAGTCCGAGGCAACCCAACCACGAAATCCATGGTGATGCGCTCCCACTTCCACTCAGGAATGGCATCTGCTGAAGTAGGCCCCCTAGCCTCTAATGCTCGTACTTAACCTGTTGGCAATTCAGGCACCTAGCCACACACTGCATAATGTCCTTCTTCATCCGCCTCCACCAGAAATGCTGCTTCAAATCACGATACATCTTTGTGGCACCAGGATGAACAGAATACCTAGAACTGTGTGCCTCTGCTAGAATCCTCTCTCTCAGGCCATCAACATCAGGAACACACAATCGGCCATGGAGTCTCAGAACACCATCCTCGCCCAAAGTAAACTCCTTATCATTGCCATGGACTACTGACTCCTGAAGCTCCGCTAAGAATGGATCATCAAACTCTCAAGCCCTAATCTCTCCCAACAACGAAGACTGAGCAACCACACATGCAAGAACTCGACGATGCTCCGAATGATATAACCTCACTAGGCGATTAGCCAATGACTGAATGTCCAAGGCTAGATGTCTCTCCTCTGTTGCAATGAAGGCCAAGCTACCATACTCATTGCCTTTCTGCTCAAGGCATCTGGTACCACATTTGCCTTTCCCGGATGATAGAGAATGGTGATATCATAGTCCTTCAATAACTCAAGCCACATGCGATGCCTCAAATTAATATCCCTCTGCTTGAATAAGTGCTGCAAACTGCGGTGGTTTGTATAAACCTCACAAGACACACCATACAAGTATGTGCCTCCAAATATTCAAAGCATGAAGAATCGCCACCAACTCTAGGTCGTGCACAGGGTAATTCTTCTCATGAATCTTCAGCTGACGTGAAGCATAAACAATAACTCTCACATCCTGCATCAACACACATCCCAACCCGACACGTGAAGTGTCGCAATACACAGTATACATCCCAGAACCGGAAGGAAATGTCAGAATTGGTGCTGAGGTCAATGCTGACTTGAGCTTCTGAAAGCTCGCCTCGCACTCATCGGACCATCGAAACAGGGCATTCTTCTGATTCAACCTAGTCAATGGAGATGCAATAGAAGAGAACCCATCTACGATTCGGCGATAATAACATGCTAGGCCCAAAAAGCTCCTGATCTCTATAGCTGAAGTAGGACGCGGCCAACTCTGAACTACCTCAATCTTCTGAGGATCAACCTTGATACCCTCTCCGGATACCACATGCCCCAGAAATGCCACAGACTCTAACCAGAACTCCCACTAGGAGAACTTAGCATATAGCTTCCTCTCTCGCATGGTCTGAAGCACAGCTCTCAAATGTTGCTCGTGCTCGCCCAGGCTCCATGAGTAAATCAAGATGTCATCAATGAAGACAATGATGGAGGAATCAATATACGGCCTGAATACCATATTCATCAAATCCATGAATACAGCTGGGGCATTAGTCAAGCCAAAGGACATCATTAGGAACTCGTAGTGGACATATCTAGTTCGAAATGCAGTCTTGGAAACATCTGAAGCCTGAATCTTCAGCTGATGATAACCTGATCTCAAATAAATCTTAGAAAACACGCGAGCACCCTGTAAACAAGTCAAACAAATCATCGATGCACGGCAGAGG
This sequence comes from Nicotiana knightiana, assembly GCA_005239525.1. Classification (NCBI taxonomy): domain Eukaryota; kingdom Viridiplantae; phylum Streptophyta; class Magnoliopsida; order Solanales; family Solanaceae; genus Nicotiana; species Nicotiana knightiana. Next base: position 10,926 of record ML421893.1, on the reverse strand, counting down.
ATATTTGTTCTTAATGGTCACCTTATTCAACTGGCGGTAGTCAATACACATCCGCATAGACCCATCTTTTTTCTCCACAAACAGAACTGGAGCACCCCCATGGTGATACACTCCGCCTGATGAACCCCTTGGCTAATAACTCCTCAAGCTGCTCCTTCAACTCCTTCAGCTCCTTAGGATCCATACGATACAAAGGAATGGATATAGGTTGAGTATCTAGAGCTAACTCAATGCAGAAATCAATGTCTCGATCTGGAGGCATTCCTGGAAGGTCTGAAGGAAATACATCGGCAAACTCTCGAACAAATGGCACTGAATCAATAGTCGGGGACTCGGCGGTGGTGTCCCGTACATAAGCAAGGTAAGCCAAACAACCCTTCTCGATCATATGTCGAGCCTTCATGAAGGAAATAAGCCGGATGGATGCACTAACTGAAGAACCTCTCCACTCCAGCCTAGGTGACTCACGCATGGCTAAAGCAATTGTCTTGGCATGGTAATCAAGCACGACATGATAAGGAGATACATGATAAGGAGATAGCCAATCCATGCCTAGAATAGACTGTAAATCAACCATATCGAGCAATAAAAGGTCAGCTCTAGTCTCAAACCCACAAAATGTGATCACATAGGACCGATAGACCCGATCTACCACCACGGAATCACCCACAGGAGTGGACACATATAGAGGAGAACCCAAAGACTCACGAGAAACATCCAAAAAATAAGCAAATAGAGCTAAAACATATGAATAAGTGGATCCTGAATCAAACAGTAATGAAGCCTCTCTACCACATATGGAAATAATACATGTGATCACGGCGTCTGAGGCCACTGTATCTGATCTGGCTGAAAGAGCATAAAATCTGGATGTAGCACCTGAATACTGAGCTCCACCGGAGTGAACAGGAGCTGACTGACCCCCTCCTGACTGGCCTCCCCCCAGGACGACCCTTGCTGCCCTGTCCTCCACCTCTAGGGGGCCGGACTGTTGATGTTGGACTCATAGGCTGATAACCCTGCTGCACCACTTCGCCCCGATATTTGGGAAAATGCCTTCTCATATGACCTGGCTCTCCGCACTCAAAACAACCCCCCGGTACCATAGTTTGCTGCCCCGAAGAGGGAGAACCCTTAATAGCCGCGAAGCGATGTGAACCCTATGACACAGCACTGAAGTGGGAACTAGAGGTTCTCTGGTGACTGGAGTAGCCACTGGGTGAACTCTGAATGGCTAGAGGACGGTAGGAACACTCTGGCATGGCGCTGAACTGAGGCCTAACTGAACCACCTCGAGGAGGTAGTGGAGGTGCTAAATATGAAGTCCTACTGGGCTGACCACCCCCGAACTGACCTATGCTCCTTGCTGGAGCATCCCTGAAATCTCCTGAGAACCTAGCCCTCTTGTCCTGCTGACCCTGCTCCCTGCTCCTCGACCGATAACCCTCGATCCTGCGAGCAATCTCCACTATGAACTGATAAGTAGTACCCATCTCCACCTCTCGAGCCATGGTGGATCTAATACCTAGATGGAATCCTGCTACAAACCTCTGCATTCTCTCAGCATCTGTGGTTAATATCATAAGTGCATGGCGTGATAGCTCTGAAAATCTGGCTGTATAATCTATCACGGACATCTGCCCCTGCTCTAACTTCTCAAACTGACCCCACAGCTCTTCCCTCTCAGAGGGTGGAATATATCTGTCCAAGAACATTTGTGTAAACTGCTGCCAAGTGACAGGAAGAGAATTTGCTGGCCTGCTGAGTATATATGACTGCCACCACCTGCGAGCTCTACCCTCTAACTGAAATGTAGTGAAGTCAACTCTATAGGACTCCAAAATCCTCATGTTATGTAGTCTGTCCCTGCACCTATCAATAAAGTCCTGGGCATCCTCTCCTCGCCCACCCCCGAATACTGGAGGGCACAATGGAGTCCATCTATCTAACATCTTCTGTTGATCACCATCCGCAGCTGGTCTGGGCCCCGGTGCTGCTACTACATGTTGGATACCACCCACGGGCAATGTATCTGGGGTGTGATGTGCTGTTGTCTGCCCTACGGCCTAGGCGGTAGGGGTCTGGACTACCCCTACCGCCTATGAAGTGGAAGGATCTGCTGGAAATAAACCAGCCTGGGACATGGTGTCCATGAATCTTATCATACGACCCATGACCTCCTCAAAGCCTGGTACCGTCATGAAATCTGCTGGAGCAGGATCTACTACAGGCACCTCGTCTTGCTCCTCTATAATAGGTTCCTCTGGTGGTGCAACTTGAATAGATCTGTGACGCCCTCATCCCATACCTCAGGTCGGTGCCCTCCCCCTGCCTCTACCACGACCTCGGGCGGCGGGGGTTGCGGCATCTTCCGGATTAGGAACATCGGATGCACGCGTCCTCACCATCTATGAGAGAATAGAAGAATGAGTTTAATTCCATCATTTATTGCACAATATAATATGAATTAAGAGAAGTTTCCTAACACCCTATAGCCTCTTAAACATAAGTACAGACGTCTCCGTACCGATCGGCAAGACTCTGCTGGGCATGCCCGTGACTCGTGAGACTTACGTGAACCTAGAGCTCTGATACCACGTTTTCATGACCGAAGATCCTAACTCAGGTAGTGATGGAGCCCAACTACGAGGTTAGGCAAGCCAACATAAATTTCACTAAGTGTTCCCTTTTCATTTGATGACATAGTTCAACATTAACAAAATTTGACAAGTTTAAACATGATATCTAAAGAATATAACTCAGTGGTAGATATAATAGCCATAAAGAAGCGTGTGCCAGTGCATGAACATATGTATATACAACCCAAAATACCAAAACAACCACTACGTGTGTGCCAGGAGCTAGTGTCACAGGCAATATAACTGAATACACTAAAGAAAAAATATATATATAATCCCATTGTCTGAACTAATTATACGGGAAAATAAGCAAAAGAAAACTCCAAGGCACTGCTGAGGATCGTCAGGAGAAGCAGCTCACTGTGAAGTCAGGCCCGCTATATAGTTAATATCTAGCTCCGATCGGATAACCAGAAGCACCAGCCTCAGAACCTGTACAATTAAGTACAGAAGTGCAGCATGAGTACATATTAAATAAATATGTACCCAGTGAGTATCTCGTATAATCTTGAAGAAGTAGTGACGAGAAGTCGACTCGATACTCACTAAGGTCCAACAGTAATAATATAAAACAGGATATAACAAAATGCAGTAGACATGGAACACAGTAAGAAGCAGATACATTTCAAGTAATGAAATCCAGGAAAAACTACTGAAGATAAGCAACAATGTACACTTTCCTTTTTCCCAAGTATTTGTCGAGCCAATATCAATGAAGCAGTACCAAATAATCATGCGCACACAAGGAATAGACAACCGGCTGGAGTCATAAGGATAATATCTCTGCACAGTCGAGGATCGAACTGCCCGTCCCATAAGTGCATTCTTTCCATGGTATAATCTCTCAGGTGCACTGCCGAGGATCGAACGGCCCATACCAAAAGTGCACCTTTCAATCTTCCACGGCATACGCCCGCTCCCATAAGAATGGGAGAAATCACACTCCGCTGGCGGAATGTAAATTTCGGAGCGATCACAAGCACATACAATATCATTAAAACTTACCTTCCATAATAATTTCCTTCCAAATTATCTAAATCCATGAAAAATCTCAGAGAAGCAATACTAAGAACAACATGAGTTTCTAACACATACAATATCCTATGTGAGCAATAGAAATCATACTTAGGACTAATTGTGTGCAAAGCATATCGTGCATTAGAAATCATGCTCTTTAGGATTCAAAAAACCTGTTTCTCAGCACTTTACTTCAATACTGTTAAGTTACTTAGAAACATCCCGTTCAGTAATAACAATGAAAATGCTGCCATGTGATTATGTTCATGCATGCATTCTGAAAAAATGTAATTCAAATCTTGCCTTAAACGATTGTTAACAAATCTGCAGTACTATTTCATGTTATGCGTAGAGACCATGTTCTAGGTAAACAACTAATAAACAGGTCACTCTCATACTTGCTGCATATTTTGGAAGCATGTTCAACTACTCTGACTGCATACATTTAGAACATCTTGCCTAGGAATTTTGCATACAAACCATTCTATATCCCTATATATGCATATTAGACATCATGTTTTTAGGATCTCATTCAACACCTAGTTTAACTACTATTGCATGAAAAAGGCCTAACAAACAATCCCCCTATGTTTTCATAACTAGTATTAATTCCGCATTTCTCTAAGTACAGCATTTTTAGGCATTACACTTCAAACAATTTCTTTAATAATTTGGGTAACTACTAAGCCTTATTCCTATGCCTAGTCAAGCCTTAGGTGATTAACGTGTTTAAAACTAAAAATCTTCCTTTCCTGTATATGGTGCCCAATGCTTAACAAGTTCTTTTAATCAGTAGGCAAAAGTGATTAGGGCTTTCTAAGTAATAAAATAAACCTGCATGTCTGTTTATCTTCTAAACTCACTTAGACACCATGTTTTAGGATTCTTAACTTAACTACTTCCCTTAACTGTGTTTAAGTCGTGCTGTTTAATTGCTTTCTTTTTGGAGGTAAATTTGAGCCTTTACTTGTCTCTTATGTGTTCGCGTTTATTACAATCCTACATGCTTTTGTCTGTAGCCCTATAATTTTACCTTTAAAACCTGAGGGTATGCCTAGTACCTCCCTCTTAGGATATTAGTCCTATCCTCCTCCAGAACTTATAGGAATGGACGGCTAACAACACGCAATAGAGTTCGTGACCGATACACGCTTTAACTACCTTCACTGGGTGGGAAAGGGTAGAATATGGATATGATGACCAATGCGCTAATACCACGTGTGGCCCCTCATTGAGGAGTGTCATACCGGGTATTGCATTGATGTGATCCATATTATCACAAACATAGGATAACCTTTGCTTAAAATGTTTAAATTATAACTTTTTTTAAAAAACTTAGCCCTTCGGTAACTGTTTTCAAAATACTTGCATGCTTAAAATTTAAATCCCCTCTTATTTGAGCCTTTATTTGTTTGTTTGCTAAACCGTACAAATTCAAAAAAGATGTTTGGCTGTTGTCACAACCCAAGATCCTAACTCAGGTCGTGATGGAGCCCAACTACGGGGTTAGGCAAGCCAACATAAATTTCACTAAGTGTTCCCTTTTCATTTGATGACATAGTTCAACATTAACAAAATTTGACAAGTTTAAACATGATATATAAAGAATATAACTCAGTGGTAGATATAATAGCCATAAAGAAGCGTGTGCAAGTGCATGAACATATGTATATACAACCCAAAATACCAAAACAACCACTACGTGTGTGCCAGGAACTAGTGTCACAGGCAATATAACTGAATAGACTAAAGACAGAATATATATACAATCCCATTATCTGAACTAATTAGACGGGAAAATAAGCAAAATAAAACTCCAAGGCACTGCTGAGGATCGTCAGGAGAAGCAGCTCACCGTGAAGTCAGGCCCTCTATATAGTTAATATCTAGCTCCGGTCGGATAACCAGAAGCACCAGCCTCAGAACCTGTACAATTAAGTACAGAAGTGCAGCATGAGTACATATTAAATAAATATGTACCCAGTTAGTATCTCGTCTAATCTCGAAGAATTAGTGACGAGAAGTCGACTCGATACTCACTAAGGTCCAACAGTAATAATATAAAACAGGATATAACAAAATGCAGTAGACATGGAACACGGTAAGCAGCAGATACATTTCAAGTAATGAAATCCAGGAAAAACTACTGAAGATAAGCAACAATGTACACTTTCCTTTTTCCCAAGTATCTGTCGAGCCAATATCAAGGAAGCAGTACCAAATAATCATGCGCACACAAGGAATAAACAACTGGCTGGAGTCATAAGGATAATATCTATGCACTAGCGAGGATCGAACGGCCTGTCCCATAAGTGCATTATTTCCATGGTATAATCTCTCAGGTGCACTGTCGAGGATCGAACGACCCGTCCCAAAAATGCACCTTTCAATCTTCCATGGCGTACGCCCGCTCCCATGAGAATGGAAAAAATCACACTCCGCTGGCAGAATGTAAATTGCGAAGCGATCACAAGCACATACAATATCATTCAAACTTACCTTCCATAATAATTTCCTTCCAAATTATCTAAATCCATGAAAAATCTCAGAGAAGCAATACTAAGAACAACATGAGTTTCTTAACACATACAATATCCTATGTGAGCAATAGAAATCATACTTAGGACTAATTGTGTGCAAAGCATATCGTGCATTAGAAATCATGCTCTTTAGGATTTCATAAACCTGTTTTTCAGCACTTTACTTCAATACTGCTAAGTTACTTAGAAACATCCTGTTTAGTAATAACAATGAAAATGCTTCCATGTGATTATATTCATGCATTCTTAAAAAATGTAATTCAAATCCTGCCTTAAACGATTGTGAACAAATCTGCAATACTTTTCCATGTTATGTGTAGAGACCATGTTCTAGGTAAACAACTAATAAACAGGTCACTCTCATACTTGCTGCATATTCTAAAAGCATGTTCAACTACTTTGACTGCATACATTTAGAACATCTTGCCTAGGAATTTTGCATACAAACCATTCTATATCTCTATATGTGCATATTAGACATCATGTTTTTAGGACCTCATTCAACGCCTAGTTTAACTACTATTGCATGAAAAAGGCCTAACAAACAATCCCCCTATGTTTTCATAACTAGTATTAATTCCGCATTTTTCTAAGTACAACATTTTTAGGCAATACACGTCAAACAATTTCTTTAATAATCTGGGTAACTGCTAAGCCTTATTCCTATGCCTAGTCAAGCCTTAGGTGATTAACGTGTTTAAAACTAAAAATCTGCCTTTCCTGTATATGGTGCCCAATGCTTAACAAGTTCTTTTAATCAGCAGGCAAAACTGATTAGGGCTTTCTGAGTAATAAAATAAACATGCATGTCTGTTTATCTTCTAAACTCACTTAGACACCATGTCTTAGGATTCTGAACTTAACTACTTCCCTTAACTGTGTTTGAGTCGTGTTGTTTAATTTCTTTCTTTGTGGAGGTAAATTTGAGCCTTTACTTGTCTCTTATGTGTTCCCATTTATTACAGTCCTATATGCTTTTGTCTGTAGCCCTAGAATTTTACCTTTAAAACCTGAGGGTATGCCTAGTACCTCCCTCTTAGGATAGTAGTCCTATCCTCCTCCAGAACTAATAGGAATGGACGGCTAACAGCACGTAATAGATTTCGTGACCGATACACGCTTTAATTACCTTCACTAGGTGGGAAAGGGTAGAATATGGATATGATGATCAATGCGCTAATACCACGTGTAGCCCCTCATTGAGGAGTGTCATACCGGGTATTGCATTGATGTGATCCATATTATCACAAACATAGGATAACCTTTGCTTTAAATGTTTAAATTATAACTTTTTCTTAAAAAACTTAGCCCTTCTATAACTGTTTTCAAAATACTTGCACGCTTAAAATTTAAATCCCCTCTTATTTGAGCCTTTATTTTTTTGTTTGCTAAACCATACAAATTCAAAAACGATGTTTGGCCGTTGTCATAACCCAAGATCCTAACTCAGGTCGTGATGGCCCCCAATTACGGGGTTAGGCAAGCCAACATAAATTTCACTAAGTGTTCCCTTTTCATTTGATGAAATAGTTCAACATTAACAAATTTGACAAGTTTAAACATGATATTTAAAGAATATAACTCAGTGGTAGATATAATAGCCATAAAGAAGTGTGTGCCAGTGCATGAACATATGTATATACAACCCAAAATACCAAAATAACCACTACGTGTGTGCCAGGAACTAGTGTCACAGGCAATATAACTGAATACACTAAAGACAAAATATATATATACAATCCCATTGTCTAAACTAAGTAGACGGGAAAATAAGCAAAAGAAAACTCCAAGGCACTGCTGAGGATCGTCAGGAGAAGCAGCTCACCGTGAAGTCAGGCCCGCTACATAGTTAATATCTAGCTCCGGTCGGATAACCAGAAGCACCAGCCTCAGAACCTGTACAATTAAGTACAGAAGTGTAGCATGAGTACATATTAAATAAATATGTACCCAGTGAGTATCTCATCTAATCTCGAATCAGTATTGATGAGAAGTCGACTCGATACTCACTAAGGTCCAACAGTGATAATATAAAACAGGATATAATCAAATGCAGTAGACATGGAACACAGTAAGCAGCAGATACATTTCAAGTACATAAATCCAGGAAATATTACTGAAGATAAGCAACAATGTACATTTTCCTCTTTCCCAATTATCTGTCGAGCCAATTTCAATGAAGCACTATTAAATAATCATGCGCACACAAGGAATAGACAACCGGCCGGAGTCATAAGGATAATATCTATGCACTACCGAGGATCGAACGGCCCGTGCCATAAGTGCATTCTTTCCATGGTATAATCTCCCAGGTGCACTGCCGAGGATCGATGGCCCGTCCCAAAAGTGCACCTTTCAATCTGCCGTGACGTACGGCCCGCTCCCATGAGAGTGGGGGAAATCACACTTCGATCGCGGAATGTAAATTGCGAAGCGGTCACAAGCACATGCAATATCATTAAAAATTACCTTCCATAATAATTTCCTTCCAAATCCATGAAAAATCTCAGAGAAGCAATACTAAGCACAACATGAGTTTCTAACACATATATCGTTAGAAAGAAGAATATAAGGCGTGTTGTTGGCTTAACTACCCAGACATCACAATAATAGTCGCTACGTACGGACTCTCGTCACTCTGTACGCATGTAGCCCCCAAAACAAGTACGCATAGCATATAAATCACCTATAGGGATAACTCCCTCTTACAAGGTTAGAAAGGAGACTCACCTCGTGTCGAATGTACCCCTCGGAACAAGGATGCGCCTTAAATCCGAACTCTACACCCGAGGACTCGCAACTAGCCAAATATGGTATAATTACACCAATTCAGGCACAAAGTAGGAAAATTATCCTATTTATTCAATAATTAAATATTCTTGAAGAATTCCCAAAATATAACTCGGGGCCCGCACGCTCAATTTCCAAAAATTCTCGAAGGAATCACTCACCCGAAGCCTAAGGATCGTTAATATGTGATTTCTTCTTGAATTCGTAAAAATAAACGGACTTCACCAATTTTCCTCAAGAACCCTAAGTACTACCCACTCCTTGATTTTTCCATAATTTAGTAGTTACTTCCATCAATAATTCATGCATTAAACTAGGTTTAGTGTAGAATTAACTTACCTTGACAAAAGCTAGGTCACTGGATGGTTTCTTCAAGCTCTCAAATGGAGGTTTTAAAATTAAAAGAAGGAAGGAATCCCGATTTTTAAAGAAAGTGCACTACCTGGCCTACAGGGATTTCGCACCTGCGGCTCAAGGACTTCACCTGCGGTCCCGCACCTACGAGCTGGAGCTCGCACCTGTGGAATTGGTCAAGAGGGTTGGGGTCGCACCTGCGGAGGGAATTTTGCATCGGCGGACGCACTCCTGCAGAAGGAGGTCCGCGCCAGCGGTTCCGATCCTGCGGACTTTTGTCCGCACCTGTGAGAAAGGGGAACCCCAGGGGTTTCCGCACCCGCGAAGCTAGGACCGCAGGAGCAGTCCCGCACATTCGACCAGGCAAACGCACAAGCGGTCACACCAGCAACAGGTGCACCAGCAGCTACTTTTGCTAGTTTTTTGACTCGTGTGGTGCCCCGGAGGCACCTGGGCCCACCCGAGCCCCTGTCCAAATATACCAAAAAGTCCCAAATCATAATACGGACTTGATCAAGCCTTCGGAGCACTCAAAAAAATTTTAAAACTCTAAATCATACTCCAAAACCTCTAGAATCATAACTTAAGAACTCCAAGTTCTTGATTTCTATAACGATGCGCCGAGCCGACCTATACTACTCGGAATGACTTCAAATTTTGCAGGCAAGTCATAAATGACATAACAGAACTATTCCTGATCTCATAATTCCATTCGGACATCAATAAAACCAAAACACGTTCCAAACAAATTTCAAACTTAAGGAAATCCGTATTTCTATATTGGGCGTCGAAATGCTCTCGGGTCATCGAAAAATCGTTCTGAACATACGCCCAAGTCCGAAATCATCATACATGGATACTGCAACTGTCGAAACTCAATTCCAAGGTCGTTTGCTCAAAATGTTGACCAAAGTCAAACTTGGCTAAAAAGGCCAACCTTAAGGAACCAAGTGTTCCTATAACACTCTAAACACTTCAAAATCCCGATCCAACCGACCCCGCAGGTCATAAATCATACCAAGCCTCTACTGGAAGTCTCATTAAGGGGAACGGGGTCCTAATATGCAAAACGATCAGTCGGGTCATTACAGCCGGGAACCACAGTTGTGGATCCTGAGGGTTGCCTAACACCTTCCCCCTGGGATAATTTCAAGCCCTTACCCTATCTCTGGTTAACAACATAGTTGTAAATCAACCCCCTTAGGTTCCCTAACGCACCTTTAAAATTGTTAGGTGGCGACTCTCAAAATGTAAACCCCCTTTCCCAAAAGGAAAAGAGTTGCCCCAACCCAAATGTGCTGAACCCCGATCTCCGCGAGGAAAGAGGGGGGGGTGTGACAGTCATCAGAGACATGGATACATTAGAAGCAATGAATCAACCATAGAATACCTCAACCCCGTTCAATTATACAGCGACCACAGCAAGAAATCTTACATGGGCTGCAAGCTTCAAGAACTAGGTAAATTTCGTCAATTCTTGACTACTAATGTGAACTTGTTTGATTTTTATCCATGTAGATATGCCAGGTATCCCAAAACAAACCTCCACGCACAAGTTGAATGTCGACCCATTCCACCCCCCTCCC
>ML421892.1:0-58638 GCA_005239525.1 Nicotiana knightiana | reverse complement strand
GCAAGAGTCTAAGTGTGGGGTATTGATGCGTGGCTAGGATTCATGATTTTTAGCATTATATACGCTGCATTTTATGTGCTTTAATGATAAAAATACACTTTGTATGTGCCTAATGGGGTTTATTTAATGTGTAGGTGAATTGGAAATGGAAGTCGAGCTAATTGAGAGCATAAACGTCGAAAAATACGCTCAAGAGTCGAAAAGGAGCGACCCGGGACAAGCCTGGCGTCAGCCAGGCGTTTGGCTCTTAAGGCCAGGAGGTGCCTGGCGTTAGCCAGGAGTTACACTTCAAACGCCAGGAGGTGCCTGGCGTTAGCCAGGCATTACCCTTCAAACACCAGGGGGTGTCTGGCGTTAGCCAGGCGTTAGCCAGGCCTTAGCCTGCTAACGCCTGGGTACCTGCTTCAGTGAACTCCGAGTTTTAAAGGTTTTTAAGTGTTTCCAAGTGAGAATAAAAGTGTCTTACACGGTTAGGGTTTATCTCAACCATATAAATAGACCCAAGAACACATATTTGAGGGGAGAGGAGTTTTTGGAGAGCAAATACACACACAAGATCATTGAAGGAGCAAGGATTATCAGTTTTCTTCATTTTATTCTAGTATTTTAAATTCATGCAACACTTATGCAATTGTTTGATTATAGGATGAGTGGCTAAACACCCATTGTTCTGGGGTTGTGGTTTAGCCATGGATATTGTTATTCGACATTAATTTAACCTTGAATATAGTTTACTCAATATATGGTTGTTTCTTCAATTCTGTGTTTAATTGCTTAATTGTCTGGCCAGCAGTTAGGTTCTATATACTATCTATGTTATGCTTGGGAAAGCCGTATATAGATTAGAGAAGAATTGAAGAGAGCGCGATCTTAACCCTTCAGGGGAGCGGATTTGTGGTTAGGATAGGAATATACCTAGTCACCGTGCTTAATTAAACATCGTAATCTTAGTGCGTTCTAATAGATTAATTTCATAGGAATATAGGCGTTAATCTATTGAGAATAGGCGAGTAGTGCTTCGGGAGAAGGCTATGAGAGCGTTTATCGATTAATTAGCAACCATGAGTGAATTATATGAAAGTGAGAGTTAATTAGAATGCAATACGAGTGGTGAATAGATCACAACCCTGGAATATTTGTCTCTACTGAATACATAACAATATTTTGGTCACTTGATAATTAGTTATTTCATAGAATCCTAGTATAAAATAGTTGCATCCTTGATTTTATTTTGGCTTAATTAAATAACAATTAGAGTGATTTAGCAAGTAGTCTACGCAAGTCCTTGTGGGTTCGACATTCGATTTAACATTATATTACTTGCTACGATCACGTATACTTGCGTGGGCGTTTACAACCAACACAGGTTATGGATATCTGAGCCAAATTGGTCTATCTCTTGCCCGAGCTCAGTTCTTCCTTCTATCAGCTGCTATGTCATATCTGAAAGACCATCACGAAGAAACTCATGCGGTTTTATTAGTGGAGCTTGTTCCTCTAGCCAAGCTTGGCTCATTATATCCGCTTCTTCAAAATTATCTTCTAGTTGGAACTCGCTCGCTTCGTCGATTTGAGGTTCTTCTTGGAAATTGGCCATTAATTCATCCACTTTGGCCTGGAGTCTTTTGATAGCTAAGGCGTCAAGAACTTGTTGCTCAGCTATCATGTTCTGTCGCTCCGCTGCTTTTCTCATCAAGTCCATAATACGAGCCACGCTTTCCATACCCTCCACTTCCTTGCTCCTACCAAACTCATTAACATTATTAGAAACATTATAATAAAAGCTATGAGTAGGATAATAAGAATTAGGAGAACCATCCCAATGGCCTCTTTGACAACCACACACATTACAAATATTCCACACATTATATTGAGATGGACAATATTGCCACATGTCTGGTCCTCCACAATATGGACAAGGATCTTCATAATAAGAATAACCACTATTCGACCAATTATCATTCCACGATGCCATGTCAAGAAAGATAATAAAATATTAAATTAGGATACAAATAAAAAACAAAAAAATAAAAACATAAATAGACAAAAGTAAAAATTGAATCTAGTAGAATAGTTAATTTCTAAGTCCCCAGCAACGGCGCCAAAAACTTGTTGGTCCCAAACACACACGCAAGTTTACGTTGTCGACAAGTAATATAGGATTGTAAGTCTAGATATCGTACCCACAGGGACATGTTATTAACTATGAATTAAATTAAACCCAAATAATTAATCTATTCAAGCACATACTAAAGTATGAATATTTAAGTAAAATTAATCTAGAATAGTATGAAATTAACGAAATAATTGGCGAGATTTTAGATACGAATTCAATGAGATCCGATATTCTAGAGCTATGGGTTAGCTAACAATACTGTTGAGTTTTCAACTTAAATTGTCTGATTAATTTATCCGGTTTATTGATTGACGAGGTTAATATTGCTCGTAGCCTTCTCCCGGAGTACAACTCGCCTATTCAAGTTAACCTAACGCTATTCCTATGAAATTAGGATTAACAAGAACGCATTAATAATTCCCGTATAATAAGCAAGGCGATTAGGTATATTCCTATCCTAACCGGAAATTCGCTCCCCTGAAGGCTTAAGATCTTGCTCTACCCAACCTTATATACTATCTAGGATTCCCTCTCCCGAGTTCAATCCTAGATTCGTAGATAGTATTCAATTGGTGATCAAGTAATCAAATAATTAAGTGCAAGATTGAATTAATAAACCAATATGATAAAATAATAAGAAAAATTCAAGCTTCAAACTACAACGTTCATGTAGCACCGAAAACTCTAGAACAAATAAACTATGAGACTAAAGGAAGAGAAGAGAAGAAAAACTAGGTAGAAGCCTCCTTCAAGAGTGGTGTGTGTTCCTCTACGTCAATCCTCTTCCAATTATGTCCGATCCCTGCGTCCGAATCCCCCTTGATTTTTATTTTTTGGGTCTATTTATAAGTTTGCGACAAACCTAACCGTGCAGGAGACTTCTATTCAAATCGGGAAACACTTAAAACCTTCAAAACTCGGAATTGACCGGACAGGGACCCAGGTGTTAAGCTCCAAACGCCCCCTTATCGCCAAGGAAGGCCTGGCGTTAGGGCCCAAACGCCCCACTAACACCAGGGTTAGCCTGGCTTTAGGGGCAAAACGCCAGGCTAACGCCCGGGTGTTTCCTTTTTGACTCTTGAGCGTATTTTCGACGTTTATGAATCCATTTAGCTCGCCTTCCATCTCCAACTCACCTACACATGAAATAGACTCCATTATGCACATATAACGTATATTTTTATCACAAAACCACATAAAATGTAAGGTATATAACGCTTAAAACCATGAATTCTAGCCACACATCACACGACATCACTCTTTGTGATTTTACTCTCTTCCTCACTATGCAATGTATAATGTAATCAATTTAAATCATGGAACGGCATCACCCTTCGTGCTTTTACTCTCTTCCTCGCTATGCAATGTATAATGTAATCAATGAATATTGGTACGAAATGGTACATCGTACGGCACGACATCACCCTTCGTTCTTTAAACTCTTTCCTCACAATGTCAAACAATGCACGACATCACCCTTCCTGCTTTAACACTCTTCCTCACCCAAACAACAATCACAAACAAGGGCAAGGGAGTAAACATAGCAGATATAGAAATCCCGGGAAGGGAACAATCACAAAATTATCAACATCCCAGCAAGGGAGACAATATCAAACAATGCACGGCATCACTCTTCGTGCTTTACTCTCATTCTCACCAAGACAAGTGCACGACATCACCCTTATTGCTTTAACACTCTTCCTCACCCAAAAACACTCACAAATAAGGCAAGGAAGTAAACAGGATAGACATAGAAATCCCAGCAAGGGAACAATAATTAAACAATTTAAATCCCGGCAAGGGAACAATAATTAAACAATTAAATCCCGGCAAGGGAACATCAACCGCACAAGTAAATCCCGGCAAGGGTATGATTCAATAACTCTTTCTCTCTTTTTCACTTTCATTTCCTTGATTATTCTATCACTTGAGCCAACGCTCCAAAGACTGTAATATCTCATATTTCTTCATTATTCTTTACAATTTGAGCCAATGCTCCAACAAAGTTTTCATAATACAATTCCCTTCACATATTCTTCAAAGCATATAGAAACCATCAATTCAGCATGGAAATCACCACAAAGTCAGAATATTCACAATATAAGGACTCGCGGTCATGCCAGACACCAATATATAGATACTCGTCACCATGCCTATACATCGTACTCTACAATTAGCAAGTAGCAACCAAGACTCAACTCATATTCCCTCAAGCTATGGTTAGACAGAAAAATTAGGTTCAAAGTATAGCAATCAACCCTCTAACACCGCCTTTCTTTTAGTATTTGACTCTGGATTGGTATTATCTAGGCATAATAAACTGAAGTATATCAATAAGGATTCAAAGATTCCATTATATGGCCTAATTATCCATTTCCTAGCATACTTTAAAATTTCTCAAAATTCAACCCCGGGCCCGCTCGCTCGGATCCTCAAACTTTCGAAGAAAACACTCACCCAAGGCCTAAGGATCATAAATATACGATTTTTACTTGATTTCATGGCCAATTAACAGAAAACTCTAAGGTGATCACAAGTTCTAGGTTACTATCAATTTTCTTGAATTTTTGCACTAATTTCTGTAGTTAATTAGGCTAAGACACATGCATGAAACAAATTTATGGGTAGAATTTACTTACCTCACAAGGCGTGGTCGAAAGCTCTCAACAATGGTGGAATTCGTCTAAGGAAGGAGATGAAAAATGAGAGAAATGGTTTTAAAACCCGTATTTAAACTTACTGCTTGAACAGTGATCGCGCCTGCAATGGCTGGGACCGCACATGCGGTCTCGCGCTTGCGAGGAGAACCTCGTGCCTGCGGAATTGGGCTGGGGGGTCTGGGATCGCACCTGCGAAGTAGAGACCGTCCCTGCGGTCTCGTGCCTGCGATGAGATGCCATGCACATGTGAAGGCTGGCCAGGCCACTGGTGCTCGTGCCTGCGATGCCAGGGACCGCTCTTGCGGTCTCGCATCTGCGATGCTGGGCAACCGCACCTGCGGTCACACCAGAGCAGGTGCACCAGCAGCTGAGTTTGCTAGTTTTTAGCCCCGTTTGGTGCCCGGAAGGCACCTGGGTCCACCCAAGCCGTATTCCAAATATAACAACGAGTCCCAAATCATAATACGGACTCGCTCGAGCCTTCGAAACACTCAAAAAAACTCGAATTCACACCCCCTAACCTCAAGAACCAAACTTAGGAATTTTAAGTTTTCTAACATCGCTAACAACATGCCGAACTGACCTATACATTTCAGAATGGTACCAAATTTCACAGATTACTCACAACATCCTATGAACCTGCTTGTGCAATCAAATCGCCAAAACAACATCATACACATAAAATTAAACCTCAATATCCATGAATTCTATCAAATTTCATAAAAAAATCAAAATTTCCATTTTTAAGTCTGAAACAGGTCAAATGAAATCCGATTTCAACCAAAGTTTACAGAAAGTGATTAAAACATATATAAGACCTTTACCGGGCATGGAACAAAAATACAGGTCCGATACCATTACTTTCTAATCAGATTTCATTTTCAATTTCCTTAATTATTTTCAGAAAGCAATTTTAGTCGAAAATTCATTTCTCGGGCTTGGGACCTCGGAATTCGATTCCGGGCATATGCCCAAACGCCCAAGTCCCATATTTTCCTACAGACCCTACGGGACCGTCAAACCATGGGTCCGGGTCCGTTTACCCAAAATGTTGACACGAAGTCAAATTTATACATTTTAATATCAAATCTTAGCATTTTTCACAGAATTTCATATTTAAGTAGTCCGGCTACGCGCCCGGACTGCGCACGTAAGTCGAGGCAATTACAAATGAGGTTTTCAAGGCCTCAGAAGTACGGGATGGGTAATAACGTAGGTGATGACCCTTTGGGTCGTCACAACTCCGAACCCTTAAGTGCGTTCATAGAGTGACCAACTCTGGATCATTGATCGAATAATTCCCTTCTTTACATCTTAGATTTCTTTTAACGTAAGCTATTACTTTTCCTGGTCTTTCTGCCCTCTTGTTGCGTCCATACTTAGCTTATCTTAGTGCCACACATGTGAGATTTTTCGTGCAACTCGTATGATCTCAAATATTACTTTTAATTTTACTTCCCATTGACTAGCTATGATAGGTGCCACTTTCCTTTGGAGTGCTTATAATGTTGTTGTGAGACTGTTGTTACACAATCATTTCCTATTTAGGTCGTTATGCTTAGGTTGAAGCATGCTTCCCTATTTCCTCAATTAGTCTTAGGTTGTAGTACTTAGGAAGAACCCTCGACTCTCGTAAAGTTGTGAGCTTATTATGGAGCCTTTTGATGTCCTCCCTTGCCTATAATCATCCATAGTTGCTTACTTCCATGCCTTTGTGCTTGTAGGGTTACTTCTGAACTGATATTTTGGCTGCCTTTCTAGTAGCACTTTATTTTATCCCCGTAACACTTATATGGTACCCTTAACTACCCTGACATCTATTTGAATATATTGAAGCATTATAATGACATTATTACGAGACTAAATTCTCCATTTTCGGGTTTAATACATTTCTATTGCATGATTTGTTGATTTGTCTATAACTTCTGGTCTAGTAATGACTAGGCTCTTCCTTAATCAACTACTAACTACTCATTGGCCCATTATTATATCCATATTCCGCGTAAAATTCCTTGGGTTATTTCCTTGTCTTAACTTACCTCACATACTGGCTCCTTATCTATCAATAACATCTCGGGCGGGAACCCATACTACCTTTTTTTTGACGTCGTGCTTACATAACGTTCTGGAATCATAGTATATTTGTAACATCTTGATAAGTGAAATCTCATCCCTTTCTCATTTTTATCGCATTTTTCCTTTATCATTCCATATCCCCCCCCCCCCCCCCCCCCCCTTTTTGGGGAGTACTAAGACTTGGAGCTATGATGACCTACCTATAGATGTTTTCCTCTTCATCTTTGGCGTTCTTTCACATCATCAATGACCCTTACTCGCCTTATGGCAATCCTTCTGCACCAAAGATAACAATATTCCTCACACGCGATGGTGACACTTAGTGTTACTGGCACATACAGTCCCTTAAGCTTAACTTTGCTCATATTGCTTGCTTTAGGGAAGCGTCTCCCTAAACGACCATTCTCCTAATTCATCATGGATCTTCCTCTGTTGTCCATTCTATTATTGCCGAAATGCAATCTAAAATTCTCATGATGTTGACTATTATTAAATCACTCAGTTCCTAATTCATGTTTAGTTTATCTTGTTCACCAGCCCATATTGATTTCTATTACTCTGGGGTCTAACTTTTCCTTTTGTTAATCACGTTTGAGTCGCGAACTTATTTCTCGAAGGCGGCCTAACATTCTCTATCTACCAAGGACGGGAGCCACACTAAGGTAATATTTATCCCTTCAAGGTTTCGAGTTCCTATCTTTGTAGTACTCATACCTAGCTGTACTATTTTAGAGTGCACCCTCTGGGTGTCTCACATGGAGATCTATTGGGCACATTTGCAGTATCCTTCGGCAATGTGAACTAACGAAAACAATTCATCCACCATTTTGGGTCACTCTAACCCCAGTCGGGTCGTGATACTATGTCCTTCACTTAAACCATATTTGTTAGCTCCCATAGACCATAACTTATATCGGTGTGGCCAATTATACATACCTATATTACTGTTGATTGTAACTCAAAATGCTTATATCTCTCTTGCTGAACGGTAAATAAGGATAATATTAATTAGTTGGGTACCTCGTACCCTCTTTTACGTTGCTTCCTTTACTTGTTGAAACTTTTATTTATCTTCTGAATCTATCATTGTCTTTCACCATAAAGGTGGATAGATATTCTTACCTTGAAGTTCCTTTTCCCGAAACACACCCGATTCTTCAAACTCAACTCTTTCACAACTATATTCAATCCCTTACCAACCATCTTTCTAAATGTAGGCATCGCCGTATTATGAATATGGTCGAGTTTAGGAAATTGTGTTCTTAGAACTGAGCTCTACCACACGATCTAGAGTAAGAAGAAAGAGTGACAGTCCTAAATGCCATATAGCCTCCTGCTTATAAGTGTGGTGCACAACACACCCATAAACAAGGCTCTAATAGACACGACTTGTAGACTCCCTAGGATAGAACTGCTCTGATACAACTTTTGTCATGCCCCAATCCTGGGGGGCGAGACCGGCACCCAGTGCCTCACCTATCCTTTTGTACCAACTTGCAACTAAGGGACTCTGAACATATGATGTCATACTTTGGCAATGGGCCACATTGCAAAACAATTGCGAATGCTGACTAGATGTCAATATGAAACTGGGATGACAAGGACATTGTAATTATTAGAGCTGACAAACCGACCAAATATACATACAAGGCCTACAAGCACAACATATTGCACCAACTGACATGATATGTCTACAAGCCTCTACTGATAGATAAACTGTGATCGGAACAGCTCCCTGACCTACTCATAACATATATACATATATATACAAGATGTTTATATAAGGCTCTAGACCTGACAACTCCGGAAGGCATGGAAATTTCCAATCAAGCTGAACACGAGCAATACTTAAAAAGGAGGCCTACGCGTCTGTCTGTTAGAACTGCACGCATGAAATGCAACGCCCCCATAAAAGGGACGTCAGTATGAAATAACTTACCGAGTATGTAAGGAAATATATTGAAAGCTGGAACTGAACTGATAATATAGTAACTGGAAGTAGCTGAAAGTAAAAGATAATCTGAAGATATGCTTACCTACTAATACTGACTCAACTCTCTCAATATAGTAAGTAATATAGTTGTCTGGACCTATAAGGCTCGGTATATATATATAACTGCTCTGCCGTAGCAGGCTCACTCATAGGAGCTCGGACATACTAGGCTATATATCTCGACTAACTAGGCTCGCTCATAGGCGCTCGAGTACAGTAGGCTCGGTATATAACTTACCATCTGATCACAGGTTGCCCAATAGGGGCCTATCCATCAATTATAGCTCGATGGTAATGAAAATACTGTAATACTGTATATATAGACTCTCTGCTCTCTTGGATGGAAAAAGGAAACACTCAACTTAACATGAAGTCCCAATACATATAATATTGTAACTTATATGACTAGGAAAATATACGTAAATTCCGAAATATGAATTTTTCTTTATGCCTCTTTATCAAACTTGTGTAATTATGAGAATATGCCAAAATGAAGGAAAAGCGTAGCCTTAACATACCTGAGCCGATTTTAGAGCACTCAAAAGTATCTGAAAAGGTTGTTCTGGATAGTGGTCATAGTGAGATGCCCGAATGCTTGACTAGATCAATCACCAAAAGGTGCAGCTAGACATTGTTAAATTTTACATAAAACGAAGGGTATTGATATGTACCATCGAAAGTGCTATACATATAAAAAAAAAGAGAAAATAAAGTTTGATAATGCTTTAGTGTTTCATATCAGGCTAAATTAAATTTTGGAAGACGGTGGTAAACCAGTTAAGTTATAAAAGAAGTCTTCAACTTGTGGCTTAGTTGGCCAAGAAATTCTTCAAATTTTTGCCACCATTCAAATAGTTTAAGAGTCACATAATAGATTATATACTGTTGGCATGTTGGACACTATCCAACCTTACCCAATGACACTAATTAATTAATTAGGTAATATCCCGCTACCCGGTAATTAATTAATTACCCGCATAATTCCGAATTGTCTTAAATTACTTAAGATTTTACTGATTTTTAATACACTTTATACACCATACTATTACAGTCATATGGTACCTTGTATGGTACTAGTCCATAAATATCTGGTATTATCACTCGGCCCGTGTTTTATCCAAACATGCTAAACTTGGACGAAAGTTCATTTTCTTAGACTTGCTTCCCCTCTCACCTTCACGAATTTACTCATCACTTGTTTGAAATAGCATAATCTTTATAATCTCCAAATAATATTTTCCTTGGACTGATGTCAATTACCTTACGACAAATTCAACGCACAATACTACAGGGTGCAACATTATAGTAATTTAATATTACGAAACGTAACCGCATCGTAATGTAATACTGCAGGACGTAATGTCGATGTAATATTACGGGGCGTAACACTAACTTTAATATTAGAAGTGAATTAACTATAGTTATATCCTAGAGAATTATTTTGCACCTATCCAATCAACCCCTATTTTCTCCCATTGAAATCTTCCTTGCTTACTTTTGTTCGATTCCCATTAGTCAATAAGCTCTTGATTCTTAGTTTATTTTAGTTTTAATTCACATAGTTCTCAATTGTTGATCATCTTGGGTAGCAATCTAGCTACAAACTACAATAATAATGTTTAAACACAATCCATGTGGATACAATATTATATTATACTATATTCGACTACGGAGTATATTTAAGTTTTTGTTTTAAGCTCGTCAAATTTTGGCGCCATTGTCGGGGATTTGCAATCAATAGTGTTTGAAATAGTTTATAGTGCTAATTAGGGAATTTTTTATTTTTATTTAATTTTTTCCCTTTTTGACAGTTGGTGTTCTATGACTGTGCACGGGTAGCAGGTAAGAGTAGTGCATGACTCGATCTTCTAGGAAAGAATTGCTACCAGACAAACAAGAAATACAAAAACAAATGCAATAGATGGGGAAGGAAAGAAATATCCCTGAGAATATCGAGCATGTTGGACAATCCTCAACCAAAGAAAATATGACTAGAGATGATGATAATGTGGATTTGGCTGCAAGAGAGAAGTCCAACAAAGAGAAAAAGTTGCACATGATGATGAAGAAACATCTATTGAAGATGCGCAACATATTTATGAAGAAGAAAGGTAACCGAAATCAGCCCTTGGCTGCAACCAAGTTTGGAAACATAGCTCCAGTGCTGGGAGACCACTTGGTGATTACGCTAAACTAGTCTACAACCAAGGATTGTCAAGTGTTCGAGCACCTTCAGTTGCATCGAACAATTTCAAATTGCTCCAAACTCTTCAAAACGATTGTGTATTAAGAGGAAATATGAACGAAGATCCAAATGACCATCTAATGTACTTCGAGGAGATCATTATTACCTTTCAATGCAATGGTGTTTCACAAGATGCAGTTAACTTAAGGGCATTCCGCTTCCCACGCAAAGATGATGCGAAGTAGTGGCTTCGAAACTTACCCTATGGATCAATTAGAACATGGGAGGAGATGAACAGAAAATTTCTTGATAAATATTTCTCCTCAGCTAAAATGGGCAAGTTTTGAAGAGAGATCCATAAGTTCTGCCAAAAAGAGATCGAAACCATGTTTGAAACTTGCGAAAGGTTTAAGGAGATAGTTAGAAAGTGTCAACACAGTGGAATCGAACTCTGGATGCAACTTCAGGATTTTTGGGATGAGTTGACACCGGTCTCACAAAAAACATTGATTAATGCATCTGGAGGTCCATTGATGAAGAAGACACCAGAAGAGATAGTTACTATTCTTGATGAATTGTCTGAAGATACAAATCAGTGGCCCTCTAAAAGTGATGAAAGAAGAAGAGCAACTGGTGTTCAATGGGTTGATGCTAACACATATGCGAAGGTACAACTTGATTCCTTAGAGAAAGAGATAAGGAAGATAACCTTAGCTTCAATACAGAGCGAGACTCATGCAACTTGTGATATATGTGGAAGAGGACACCCTACTCATGAGTGTCAAGCCTCAACTGAGGAAGTTAATGTTGTGGGGAATTACAACTTTAATGCAATGGGTCACAGACACCCCGGTTTTTTCATGGATTCACCTGGAAGTACGGCAAATGCGTGGAAAAATAAATAAATATAAACCCAAGGGTTAAGGAGCACTAGTTTTCAAAAATCTTTAGGGGCAGCAATTTCATCCTCATCAGCCTATTCAGTACGGCTTAAAAGATCTGATGAAGTCGTTTATTCAGAAAACTAATGAGAAGCTTGAAATTGATAGCGCAACTATAACACTATAAGGGAGTATGGAGAAGCTATCAAGGAAATAGGTACTGGTCTTTGAGATCTGGAAAGACAATTGGGATAGATTACAATAATATTATCTGAAAGGATCTCAGGTACTCTGCCATTTGATACTGAAAGAAACCCCAAAAAAACAGTGAATGTTGTAACTTTGAGAAGTGGGAAAGTGTTGAAAGAGGCCACCCCAGTCCAAGAAATGAAGAATCTGAAGAGAGCAAGCACATGCACGCTTTACCTTTTCCTCAAAAGCTATATAGAGAAAAGTTGGACAAGCAATTTGGGAGGTTTCTACATATCCTGAAACATGTTAATGTAAATTTGCCATTCACATAAGTTCTCTCACAAAGGCCATCTAATGCCAAATTCTTGAAAGTGATCCTTACAAAGAATAGGAATATATAAGAAACATCAATAGTCAAGCTCACAGAGCATTACAGTGAAATTTTGCAAAACAAACTCCTACAAAAGTGTGTAGATCCAGGGAGTTTTACTGAACCTTTCTCTTTAGGCTTTATTAATTTTGATAAGTCGTTATGTGATTCTACTGCCTCAATTAATTTAATGAATTATTATATTCATTGGAAGCTGGATAATTAGATTGGATAGATAAGTCCAGCACCAATATCTTTGTAGTTGGTTGATGAAGCAACTCTAGTACCTAAGGATAGTGGAAGATGTTTTAGTTCAGGTAGATAAATTTATATTTCCTATAGACTTTATAGTTGGTGAATATGGAGGAAAAAAGAGAGGTCCCTCTCATCTTAGAAAGACCACTCTAAGCAACGGGTAAAGCAATCTTAGACATACACGAGAGAAGACACATGCTTAGAGTGGGTAAAGAGACTATGGTTTTGAGATGGATTTAGAAACAGGGGTGAAATATGAGAGGACACCTGCAAGCGTTGAGGATGAAGTGAAGAGTTCAAAAGATAAGGTTGCACTAAATCAGAAACAAAAGTGTGGGGTGTACCCCAAGAAGGCCGAGAAGAACCTGACGGCATGGATGTGTGCATTGGTTCAGGTGCGTGGAAGGGAGCCCGATTTCGACTCAAAACACAAATAGATATTAAGGGAAGTACCCTTTACCTTATGCTTTTTTATTTTTGTGTTAAAGGGCCACGAATTAAAGCGTGGGGTAGGGGGATTATTGTTTGTTGTATGTATATGTGCTAGTTTTTGTTGTTTTAGTAGTTAGAGATAGAAAAAATCATTCCAATTTCATTTTTTCCCGACAATGGATATCATGCGATAGGTTTCTTGAGGGATTAAAGTCAAAAGAAAAAGAGAAAAATATTTTATTTTTGTAGGTAGTGTATCTGTTTCCCCTTGGTTTTTCTTTATGTCGTTGTTCTTCCACAGGTTTTGTTCCAACAGGTTGTAGTTAGCTTTTGTTTTGTAGAATAGTAGGAAACCTTTTGCTATGAATCTAATTGAAATAAATATCTCTTGACTCTATTATACCTTGAGAACAGTGAGTACTTTTGTTGTGACGCTTATGCTTAGTTTGGACTCTTGCGTGAGTGCCTTAAATTGTATAAGTTTAACTTTGCTTAACTACTTTGACTAAAGGGTCTTGATTGTCGAATCTGGATTGAGTTAGGTGCCATGTGTGTGAGGTTTTTTTGTATGGTATGCATTGCGTTTGATGTCTAGGACTTTCCCTATGTGTTTACAAAGCAAAACAGTAGTTGCATTGAGTCTTGGAAGTTATATAGGCATTTCTTTGTTAAGACAATTATATGCTTTTACCCACCTAATTGTTATTATCGTAATTAATCCCTTTGAGCCTATAAGCATGTTTCCTTGGCAACCACATTACAATCCTTACCCATTTGTTTGAATTGACAATCTATTTGAACCATTTACCTCTCGTGAGCACTTGAATTTATTATGAAATTTGTACAAGTTTAACTATGGGGTGGTTGGTTTGGCTTTTGGGTGGAACTAGTGAAATAAGGAGACAGGTGCACTAGTTGAAAAAGTAAGAGCCACTTGAATTTGAAGGAAAAAAAAAGAGAAAATAAAAAAAGTTGTAATGTTGTGTAAAATGTTCTTTGAAAGTGATAACTCTTGATGTAACTATGCTTAAAAAAGTTGGAGGTAATGCATATTGATATGAATGTGGAATTATGATTTTACATAAGTGTGGGGCTTTGAACAATGAAATGTATATATTAAACTGCTTAGGGAGGTGTAGTCACTCGTATATCTAAATGTATCCTATCTGTCACATAACCTACATTACAACGAAATAAAGTCATACTTGATCCTTGACTAAATGAGCTCGATTAGTAGAGTAGTACACTATGGTCAAGCCTATGGTACGTCTTTTGTTGAATATGAATGTTGTTTCGGAGAGAGAGTGAATTCTTTATATCTTGAGTTCCTAATTGTTCTTAAATTTGATTGTGTGTGAAATTACTCTCTATTGTGGTGAGGGCACTTGAATCATGAAGGAAAGGTAATGTCATTGACCTTTGTGCTTGAGTAAGTGAGCATGTTATAAAAAAGGTGTGGTGCTTTTGAGTCAAATTTGAGGTTAGGATGTTACGGTATTGTGCTTAATATGTTTTAAAAATTCTTGGTATGATGAGTTATGAACGTTGTTTAAAATGGTCGTGTCTATATAAAGTGTAGTTTGATTGCTCCAGGACGAGCAATGGTTTAAGTGTGGGGTGTTGATTTTAGGCTATATTTTCGTGTTTTCGTCGCTGATTACACTTTGATTTACTGCACTTTAATTGAGTTTGAGCTTTAATCCCTACTGTTTTGCACTACTTGTGTGTTTTATACCTTTAGGAGGATTCCGAGCTATGTAGGTATTATGGAATTAATTCGAGCTATTTGGAGCTTTGAAGTATGAGTAAAAGCCGAAGGGATTATGTCGGGATCTCGTTCGAGGGTCGAAAACCACGCCCGGATATCAAAAACTCAAGAAAAATCCATGTCACGGCCCAAATTCCCAACCTTAGGGATCGTGATGGCGCCTAACACCATACCTGCTAGGTAATCCCGTGTTAGAATTCGATTAGCTATTTTTCCTTTGGTTACTTATTTAAACACAATAAAACAAATTTAAAGTAAATTAAGTCTAATGATTTCCAGCGAATAACCTCATAAATAAAATGTTAAACAAATAAAATAAACCGAGCCACGAACTAAATATACATAACTCTTAGACTACCCATGGCCTGGTGTCACAATTCACGAACTTCTAAGAATACTGCAAATAATGGGCTGAAAGAAAATAATATATATGTTTTGAGTAGAATAAAACAGTCTTTATAAACTAAGAGAAGACTCAAGGAATCTGCGAATGCCAACAGATATACCTTGTGTCTCCGAATGATGAACGACTACTACTAAAATCTCTAACACTGGTCGGTACCTGGATCTGCACAAAAGAAAGTAGAGTGTAATATCAGTACAACCGACCCCATGTACTTAGTATCGAGCCTAACCTCGACGAAGTAGTGATGAGGCTACGACGGGAATTAACAATATAACCGGTGAACAATATAAAATAAAGCAAAAAGGAAATTCTAAAATAAACAAACAATAACTGTAGCAACAATTTAAAATAACTCAGTCTCCTTTTCTAGGTCTCAGCTATAACCAATTCTCAAGCAAGTTTCCAAATTTCCAAACTTTAACTTAAAAATAAAAGTAGTGCAAAATATGAAAAATAGTGAAGTAAACCAGTAAGTTCTCAAATCTTTGTTTTCTTTGAAAACTAGTAAAATATACGTGTCCTCCCTTATTGCTCCTTGTTGCGGCGTGCAACCTGCTCTCACATGTCCACCCTTATTGATCCTCCATATATATATATATATATATATATATATATATATATATATATATCCCCTATTGCTCCTATTGCGGCGTGCAACCCGCTCCCACCAGACATATCATATCAGTTTATTTGTGAAACTTCTCACAATTCAAGCCAAGTCTTTCACAACATTTTTGTCTCAACATATATAAACATGAAACTGCCTTTTCTCATAAACTTCATCAATATCATCTCAAAATGAAACCAACAGGAATATATATATTTCGTAAAACAATGTCAACCCGTTCAACCTTTATGTACCACAATGAAACCAAGGGAACAACCAACACTATCCAAAAATTACTGAACCAAGACTTATCAACAAGTTAACAATGCCAAGTAGTCATAGAAACATCAATGAGCATAAAACAATTAAGTCATGAATCAAATAAGTTGGAAACGGGGAAGGGATCATGCTTAACAGAAAATTTGGTGGTGCATAGATACTCGTCACCTACCCTATACACCACACACATGCAAGTTCACATAGCAATTAGGTTGGGGATTCCTATTCCCTCAAGTCAAAGTTAAACCAAGCACTTACCTCAAATTCGCAGGCCACTCACTGCTAAATTATAGCTTTTCCTTTTGAATTCACCTCCAATTCGCTCGAATTAACCATAATTAACTTAATACCATTAATTAATGCTAAAGTAACTAAATTTACTGAAAATTATTATTTTTCCTAAGTTTTCTCAAAAGAAATTTAAAATTGACCCGGGCCCGCTTGGTCCACACTCGGGGTTTGGACAAAATTACATTTACCCATTCACCCCCGAGCCCGAATATGAAATAAGTTTCGAATTCTAACCTCAATTTGAGGTAAAGATTCGATTTTTACAAAATTCACTAATTTTACCCAAACCCTCAATTTTTACCATGAAAGATCTTGATTTTTGATTTAAAAGTGATGAAAAACATTGGGTAATTAAAAGACTAGAGTTTACAATTGATTACCTACACTTTGGGGATGAACTTTGGTGAAGTAAATCATCCTTAGGGCTTGGTAGTTTAAAAACAGTGAAAGAAAGGGTTATGTTCGCGTTCGCGTCTCAGGGCTCGAGTTCGCATCTCAAGGATCGCGTTCGCGGAGCTAGAGCTCCTCATGCCTTCACGTTCGCGGTCACTGGGCCACGTTCGCATATAGGAAAGTTAGTTCCCCCCCCCCCCCCCCCCCCCCCCCCCCCGAGGCTCGTTACACTACGCGTGTGGACCATCGTGTTCGCATAGGGTCTCCCCTCCCCAGCCCATCACATTCGCGTCTCTGGTCACACATTCGCATAGAACAAAAAGAATTACTCTACGCTTCCGCGACTAGGGTAACGCGAAATGAACAAAATATCAGTGCCCTGAACAACAATTACAACAACATTTTATGAGATTAAAACATCTCGTGGCCTATCTGCAACTCACCCGAGTCCTCGGGGCTGTAAACCAAACATGAACGCAAGTCTAAAAACATCATACGGACTTGCTTGTGCGATCAAATAATGAAAATAACATGTAAAACAATGAATTAAACCTCAAAACTCATCATTTTTCTCAAGAACGCTTAAAGTTCACTATTTCTCAACCGAACGTCAAAATCACGTCAAATAAATTTTGATTCTCACCAGATTTCACAGATAGGATATAAACATCACAATAAACCCGTATCGAGCTCCAGAACCAAAATACGGGCCCGATACCAATGGTTTCAAACATAAATTCTTTTCTTTATTTCATTAAGAATCCAGCAAAAAAAGTTCTTTCAAAAATTGATTTCTAAGGCTAGGGACCTCGGAATCCAATTCCGGGCATACACCCAAGTCCCATATTTTACTGCGGACCTCCCGGAATCGTTAGAACACAAATCCAGGTCCGTTTAGTGAAAATGCTGAAAAAAGTCAACTAAAACAAAGTTTTAAATTCAAAAAATTATTATTTTCTCATATTTTCACATAAAAGCTTTCTGTTTTCACTCCCGGAATGCGCACACAAATTGAGGTGAATAAAATTAATATTTTTATAGCTAATGAGCCTAGAATGGAGTCTTAGTTTATAAGATAACCCTTTGGGTCATCACAATCTCCACCTCTAAAATAAACTTTCGTCCTCGAACGGTAATAGAAAATTACCTTAACTGGCAAACAAGTGGGGATATCTACTCTGCATGTCCGACTCGGACTCCGAAGTAGCTGCCTCAACGGGCTGACCTTTCCACTGCACTCGAACTGAAGGATAACTCGTTGGTCTCAACTGACGAACCTGTCGGTCTATAATGGCTACCGGCTCCTCCTCATAATTCAAATCTTTGTCCAATTGGACAGAACTGAAATCTAATATGTGGACGGGTCACCGTGATATTTTCGGAGCATAGATACATGAAATACCGGGTGAACTAAGGATAACTGTGGAGGCAACGCAAGTCTATAAGCTACCTCCCCTACTCTATCTATAATCTCAAATGGCCCGATGGGGCATTAACAATATAACCTGTGAACAATATAAAATAAAGCAAAAAGGAAATTCTAAAATAAACAAAAAATTACTTTAGCAAAAATTTAAAATAACTCAGTCTCCTTTTCCAGGTTTCATCTATAACCAATTCTCATGTAAGTTTCATAAATTTCCAAACTTTAACTTAAAATTAAAAGTAGTGCAAATTATGAAAAATAGTGAAGTAAACGAGTAAGGTCTTAAATATATATATCACCCCTGTCCTCCCTTATTGCTCCTTGTTGTGGCATGCAATCCGCTCCCCCCTGTCCAGCCTTATTGCTCACCCCTATATATATATATCACCCTTATTACTCCTGTTGCAGCGTGCAACCCGATCCCACCTGTCCACCCTTATTACTCTTTGTTGCGGCGTGCAACCCGCTCCCACCAGACATATCAAATCAGTTTGTCTACGAAGACTCCCACAATTCAGGCCAATCCTTTCACAACATTCTTTCCTAAACAAATATAAACAATAAACTGCATTTTCTCATAAACTTCATCAAGATCATCTAAAAATTAAAGCAAAATGAGTATACATATTTCGTAAAACAATGTCAACCCGCTAAACCTTTATGTAGCATAATGAAACCAAGGGAACAACAAACACTTTTCAAAAATAATTTAACCAAGACTTATCAACAAGTTAACAAAGCCAAGTAGTCATAGAAACATCAATGAGCATAAAACAATTAAGCCATGAATCAAACAAATTGGAAACGGGGAAGGGATCATGCTTAACAAACAATTTGGTGGTGCATAGATACTCGTCACCTCAGCTATACACCACACACATGCAAATTCACATAGAAATTAGGTTGGGGATTCCTATACCCTCAAGTCAAGGTTAAAGTAAGCAATTATCTCATATTCGCAGGCCACTCACTACTCAATTATAGCTTTTCCTTTTGAATTCACCTCCAATACACTCGAATCTAACCATAATTAAGTGAATATAATTAATTAATGCTAAAAGAACTAACTTTACTGAACATTATAATTTTTCCTGAGTTTTAGCAAAAAAAAAAAAGTTAAAACCTGACCCCGGGCCCGCTTTGTCCAAACACGGGGTTCGGACCAAATTACATTTACCCATTCACCCCCGAGCCCGAGTATGCAATTAGTTTCGAAATCTGACCTCAACTCGAGGTAAAGTTTTGATTTTTACAAAATTCCCTAATTCTACCCAAAACCCTCAATTTTTACCATTAAAATTCTAGTTTTTTGATTTAAAAGTGATGAAAAACGTTGGGTAATTTAAAGAGTAGAGTTTAGAATTGATTACCCACACTTTGGGGATGAACTTTGGTGAAGAAAACCGTCCTTAGAGCTCTGTAGTTTGAAAAATAGTGAAAGAAAGGGTTATGTCCGTGTTTAACAGTGTTTAAATATGACTGGGCATGCCTTCATCGCATTCGCATGGGCCTGCCCGCGTTCGCATAGGGTCAGGCTTGTTGGCCTTCGTGTTTTCATCTCAGGGCTCGCGTTCATGGAGCCTTATCTCCTCCGGCCTTCGCGTTCGCGGTCACTGGGGCGCGTTCGCATAGAGGATAGTCAGTTTACCCTCCCCCCAGGCCCGTTACACCATGCGTTCGCGTGGACCAGACCGCGTTCACGTAGGGTCTCCCCCAGCCCATCGCATTCGCGTCCCTGGTCACGCGTTTGCATAGAAGAAAAAAGAGCCCCAGCTAAATTACTCTACGCATTCGCGACTGGGTAACTCGAACAAAATGATAAAAATATCAGTGCACCAGAACATCAATTACAACAGTATTTTATGAGTTTAAAATATCCCGTGGCCTATCCGAAACTCACCTGAGCCCTCGGGGCTCTAAACCAAACATGCACGCAAGTCTAGAAACATCATACGGACTTGGTCGTGCGGTCAAATTGTGAAAATAACATGTAACACTATGAACTAAACCTCGAAACACATCATTTTTCTCAAGAACACTTAAAGTTCACTATTTCTCAACCGGATGTCCGAATCACGTCAAATAAATTCTAATTTTCACCAAATTTCACAGATAGGATGTAAACATCATAACAAATTATATCGAGCTACAGAACCAAAATACTGGCCCGATACCAATGGTTTCAAACATTAATTCATTTCTTTATTTCATTAAGAATCCAGCAAAACAATTTTTTTCAATAATTGATTTCTAAGACTAGGGACCTTGGAAGCCATTTCCAGGCATACGCCCAAATCCCATATTTTACTGCAAACCTCCCAGGATCATCGAAACACAGATCCAGGTTCATTTACTAAAAATGTGTAACAAATTCAACTAAAACCAAGTTTTAAATTCCAAAAATTATTATTTTCTCATATTTTCACATAAAAGCTTTCAGGTTTCACGCCCGGACTGTGCAAGCAAATCGAGGTGAATAATATTAATACTTTTAAGGCTGATGAGACTAGAATGGACTCTTAACTTCTATGATGACCCTTTGGGTCATCACCATTCGTACTCTGAGAAAGCAACAGTAGCGCGGCGGATGGCGCGCCGTATCTGTACATTTCCCTGTTGCCTGACAGATTTAAACTCTCTGAATTTCCCTACTAATACCCGGCATGGGGGGTCGCCCTATGTGGCACACATGTGCAATTTTTACATGGTATTTATCCTATTTCGAGTAGGAGAAGGTGTTTTCGTCTGGGCTCGACCCTACTTGGAATAAACACATGAAAAATGATACGTTAAGGTCTTTTGACACATTTATGACTGAAGGAGGCTAAGGAGGATGTGGATATTGGATCCTTTCAACTCTCACTCAAGACAAGAGATTGGATCTTTTTATGTTTTTCTTTATATTTGTTATGACTTACTCCATATCTATGTAAAAACCAGGCTGGTCATTCCGTGAGATTAGCCTTGTTTACCTTGTTTCTTCTTTATCATATGTTGCTTAGCCTATTTATGTTGTGTTGGGTCGGTTGGTTCGGGTTCGGAGTGGTATTGGTGAAAACTGAGATACTTAGTCTCTTAAATTGGCTTAATAGTTGGAGACGTCAATTGGGAGTTGACTTATTGGTAAACGATCTCGGAATATGTATTTTATGGCTCGGGTAGCTTCGTTAGGTGATTTGGGACTTAGGAGTGTGTTTGTAATGAAGTTTTAATGTCCGGTATTGAATTAGGCTTGAATTCGCGAAAGTTGGTTTTTGGCGATTTCTGGTTGGTAATGGAAAATAGGCTATCGGGGTCAGAATGGAATTCTGAAAGTTGGAACAATTTAGTAATGTCATTTTTGACATGTGTGCAAATTTTCAGGTCAATCGGATGTGTTTTGGATTGTTTCGGCATCTTTGGTAAATTTAGAAATTTCAAAGTTCATAAGCTTGAATTTGATGTGATTTTGGTGTTTTGAGGGCTTGACTAAGTATGACTGAGGTTATGGGATGTGTTGGCATGTTTGGTTGACGTCCTAAGGGCCTCAGGTGAGTTTCGGGTGTTTAACACGGTGATTTTTGGCCTTGGCATACAACTGATCTAGTGTTTGTTGTTGCAGAAGGTTTTATCCTATGCATTCGCGGAGGGTGTCATGCGTTCACATCGGGGAATTGGGTAGCTGAGGGATTTTCTTCTATGCGTTCGTGAGCCTGGAGGTGCGAGCACGGTGAGTTAAGTTGATTGGTCATCGCGAATGCGGGAGCGTGAGTGCGTTCGCGTAGAGTAGAAGGCATCTGAGGACCCCAGGAAAATCAGGGTCCTGTTGGATTGTTCTATGCGAACGCGATATTAGTGACGCGTTAGCGATGAAGAAAAAGGAATTGGGCAGAAAGTTTTATGTTCAAAACACGGGTTTTTGGACATAACTCAAAAAAACACTAGATAGCTTGGGATAAGGAAGATTTGGAGGAGATTTTCAGTGGAGTTCTTGAGGTAAGTGTTCTTCAATCACATTTGGGTTAATTTCATGATTTAGCCTTGATTTTTACCATGCAATTTGAGGAATTAACATAGAAATTGGGGGGGAAATGGGTGGAAGAATTGGTAATTCCTTTTGATGATTTGAGTGGGCAATTAAGGTCAGATTTTGATAACTTTTGTATGGGTAAACTCGTGGGGGAATGAGTATTGCAGTTTTTAGATTTTTATCAAATTCTGAGACGTGGGCTCGGGGGCCGAGTTTGTCCAATTTCGGGAATTGTGCCTAATTTTGATCGTTTTCGATTGGGGTTCGTCTCCCTATCATATTTTGATGATAGTAATCTGATTTGTGATAGACTCTGAGCATTTGGGAGCCAATTCGAGGGGAAAGAACATCGTGAAGTAGTTTTTAGACTGTTTTGAGGTATGTAACGATTGTAACTCTAGACCTAAGGGTATAAAAGCCCGGTAATTTGTATTGTTTGGTAAATGCGGTTACAGACATGGTAGTTGACGAGCGTGTAGGCGCGGATTGATAGGGATTGTGACTTGGTCCGTCCTGTAGTAACTATAAAGACGCATAATTGATTTGAAACTGTGATATATCCTATATTTTAGAGACTTCTACTTATTTTTGGGTTGTAAGCCATGTTTGGGGCCTTCTGCCGATATGTTTGGACCTCGAGGATATTTTTACACTATTCTCACACTATTTTTGATAGAAAATTTTATGAACTTAGTCATGTTTATTATTGTTGCTATTTCACTATTCTTACACTCTTTTAGAAAACTGTAAGATATTTTGGGGTGAGTCCCGTATTGTTGAGATGAGTTACCCGAGTGACTTGAGAGGATGATTGAGTGAGGCCAAGAGCCGAGATTGTGAGGATAGTTATGGGTCGGGATGCACACTATAGCAGATATTTTATGGATTGGGCTGCGCCCCAGCATATGTATATTGGATCGGGCTGCACGACGCAACATATGTTATTGGATCGGTCTATACGCCACAACATATATTAGGTGGATTGAGCTGCACGTCGCAGCAGTTGATTGGTTATCTGATTCTTGTTGAGTGCGAGTGTTTAGTGTGAGCATGAAGTACTAATAGTGGAGTTACGAGTGACCGAGATACCTTGTTATGAGAGGTATGGTGCCTGGATGGCTGTTACATTGTGAATTTTACTGCTTTTCTCTCTCTTCCTTATCTGAGCCTTCTGATAAAGTTGAATTACTATTTTATGAAATCATGATTTATAAATATTTGTCACCACACTCAAGTTTTTAGTTACATTGATTACTTACTGAGTTGGCGTAGTCAGGTTACTCCCTGCACCTCTGTGTGCAGATCCAGGTAGGGGACCATCTCGCTAGTTGATTTTCTGACCTGCTTGGAGTTTATTCGTGGATCGAGGTAGCTCCTCAGGTTCCCAACGCACCTCCTTTCCTTTCCTTAGTTCATAGTTCTGTCTTTCTTACTTCAGACTCTTGTAGTAGCAAACTCATTTTATTATACATTGTATTTATTGTCCTAGGTGCTCATGACAGTTGACTCCAGGTTTTGGGGTAGTGTATAAATTGTTTATATCATTTTGCTGCTTTATTCTACTTAAGTGAACGATATTATTTTTGTGAAACACCAGTATAGTTTTGGAAATTAGGAAATATTATGATAATATGTAATGGTTGGCTAGCCTAGTTCCATGATATGCGCCACCATGGCAGGCATAGGATTTGGGGTCGTGACCATCTATGAAGTAGTTCTCTTTTTGGATTGATAGACTTGGTGTATTGATACTTGTTTGTGGATATTAACGCTAGTTATTATGTATTGAATCGTTTTGGTTGTTTTAATTGTTGTATTTATATTCACATGTTCATGTAATTGAGGGAGGCATATCTTGTGTTATCTTTGCATTATCTTGCGGTTTGAGTTCATTCTTCTTAATAATCGACAGATGATAGTTGAATTATTGGTTAAACCTAGTTAAGAGGATAATCGGAAGAGGTTCTCCTAAAGACCAATCTATTACAAATTATTGCATAACTTCACCGAGCTTAAATTGGT
The DNA here is from genome assembly GCA_005239525.1 of Nicotiana knightiana. Classification (NCBI taxonomy): domain Eukaryota; kingdom Viridiplantae; phylum Streptophyta; class Magnoliopsida; order Solanales; family Solanaceae; genus Nicotiana; species Nicotiana knightiana. The sequence continues at coordinate 34,277 of ML421892.1, read as the reverse complement.
TCATATTGTGAGGTTGAAACTTAATCGAGACAGGAATTTCTACTAAACGTTTGAACTAATAATTGATGAATTTTAGATAGTCACTTGAACATTAGAAGTGAATGAACTAGAGTTAAATCCAAAACAATTATATTGCACATATCCAATCAACATCTATTTTCTCCGATTGATATCTTCCTTGCTTACTTTTTTCGATTGTCATTATTCAATTAGTTCTACATTCTTAGTTAATTTAGTTTTAATTCACATAATTATCAACTTTTTATTATCATGGATAAGCTACAAACTACAATAATATTGTTTAAACCCAATCCATGTGGATACGGTATTATATTATACTATATTTGACTAGAGAGCATATTTAAGTGTGTATTTTCAGCACGTCAATATTTTTGTTGAGTTTCGTGTTGAGTTATAAAGGTCGTGATTTACATTGAGGCAAAGTTGTAAATTTGTTGAAATACCATTCTTGTAGATTTATTCACTTTTGGTTTATATTGTTGAGACTCTTTTACATATAGGGGTCGAGCCATCGGCTATTTATTGTGGAAACACTATAATTTTTGACTTGTTTGGCAAGTTGTGGTATTGGGTACTTGAGGTACGATTTGTGATACATTGTGTTACTGATATGCATGCGGTGGTATAAGCATTTGGGGTTGAAACATATGCCGTGAGATAACGTGGGCTTGATATGCGTGTTGCTAGTAAGGGAACTACTTGAAGCCACGTAGTGTGATATGGTGTGCTAAGACGTGGGTAGCTATTTTAGGAAGATGGTTTTCAAAGCTAAATGCAAGGCTCATGCAGTGATATAAGGAACTATTGTGATTTGATTTGTTAAATGAGACTACGGGGCGGTATCATTTACATCACTTATGTTTTGTTTGCGTTTCCTTGCCATTTCTTATTATATGTTTCCTTTCGTAATGTCTTAATTTTAATAGTTCAGTGTAGCTATTATTTTTATATTTCACCATTGTATCATTTCCGCTGCTTTCCATTATCACATTGTCATATCATGTTAAGTTTTCCTATTTATTCCAGTAGGTGTGACGTTCTTTGCTTTTGCAATTGTTTCTTTGGATAATACGGTCCAAATTCGCATTGCGAACTAGTTGTCACATTTGGATGACAATAAGGATGTGAGGTTCTTCGCTTCTACGAACCCCATGTCGCATTTGCGACATCTGCACCTGGACAAAAAGCTGAGGGACGAGACTTTTAGTCTCCTTTTCATGTTTTGGAACCCTAGACTCGGTATGAGGCAATTTTGAAGATTTATTTATATCTACAATCATTGGATAAGTGATTTTTCTTACTTCCAACTACTTTACATGATTATATGTGTCACGACCCCAAATCCTAACCGACCGTGATGACGCCTATCGTGGAACTAGGCTAGCCGACTACCGCATGTTCACAATTTCCTTTGAAAATCTCATTTATGTTTCAAGCATTTCATAACAATATACAAAATTTTACTTAATATAATAGGCCAAATTTTTATACCGTACTGCGTCCCCAAAACCCGGAGCCAACATGTCATGAGCATCTAGTGAAATAAGCCAAAATAAAATATTATGATACAAAACTCCTAATCAAAGCTAAATACAATAGGAGGGGAAAACAAAGATGCTGCGAACGCTGAACAACTACCTCTATATCCCCACGATCCGGCTCCGCTGCGATATATATAAAAGCTAAGGATCGATATCTGCTCCTGAATCTGCACACAGAGGTGCAGGGAGTAATGTGAGTACGCCAACTCAGTAGTAATAGAAATAAATCAAGTCTAAGTAGTAAGGACACATAAAAATCAATGCCAAAAAGTCACAATATACACAGCCTTACTTTCCAATAGTATAACATAGATATACGAAATCATCATGCCTTAGAAATCAACTTCATAAAAGTCCTTTAAAAGAATGCACATTTTTAACAACTTTAAAACAAAGATTTGGCATGAAAATGAATGTAGAAAAGTCATAGTAGCCTTTCGGGCTAAAACATGTTTAATAATCAGCCCCTCGGAGATGCCTCACAATCCCTCAGCACCTCACAGTCACTCATACCTCCCAATCACTCATCACTCGCACTTGGTGCGCTCACTGGGGGTGTGTACAGACTCCGGAGGGGCTCCTTCAGCCCAAGCGCTAATATCACTTAGCACCTCACCATCACTCTTGGCCCTCGGCCTTCCTCGGTGGAACCACTCAAAAAGCCCCTTGGGCGAAGTAGTACAACAGGGTACTCGACCCGAAAACATCATTTTAATGCTCATGTAGTTTAAATCAGGCTGAGTTTCAAATAAAACAGTATGCACAATGATGCTTAGTAAAATCATCAACAGGTAGTGAGGAAAACAACAGTAAAATGCCTTCAAAGGGTCTAAAAAGATCGACACGAGGCCCCAAACACGGCTTATAGCCCGAATATTTCACAAATCTTTAGAACATAATTTAACATAACCCAATCGAAAATCGTCAAATTAAACAAGAATCTCAAAATTCAGCAAAACCCGAGCCCCCAGCCCACGTCTTGGAATCCGATAATTTTTACATCATTAGAAGCCTTGTCCTCCTACGATTCTACTCAAACCAATATCTTCAAAATCGGATCACAATAGACTACCCAAAACCTCAAAAGAAATCCCAATTCTTTCCTCCCATTTTCAAGCCTAATCCTAACAAAATAGCATAAGAACGACATTAAAAACCAAAGAACTTACCTTTGCTGAAGAATCTTGAATTTCTCCCTCAAAATCGCCTTCAATGGACTCCTCCTGCATGCAAAATTGATGAAAAATAAGAAATTTTGTGGAGGGGTCCTTTTTATACTATTTTGCCCAGCCATTTCCGCTTATGCGGACAATTGACCGCATCTGCGGTCCCAGGTGCGCACCTGTGAAAACTCACTTAACGGGCCAATCTCGCACCTGCGCCCCTTTCTCCGCACCTGCGGCTTCGCAGGTGCGATGCTCCTTCCGCACCAGTGATATCGTAGGTGCGACAAATTCCTCGCACCTGCGGACCACTCCCTGCACAGCCAAATCTCGCACCTGCGGAGCCCAATCCGCTCCTGCGGAACCGCACTTGTGGCTCCCCTTCCGCAGGTGCGAAAACACCAGCACCAGCAACCTGTAAATTACCAAAGTTCACTCCAAACTTCCCGTCAGCCATTCGAAATCAATCCCGAGCCCCTCGGGGCCCCAACCAAACATACCCACACACCCCATAGCATTATTCCAACTTAGTCGAGCCTTCGAAACACCAAAAAAAACACGAAAACACAAAATTTACATCAAATTCAAGCCTAAGAACTTGAAACTTCTAAATTTCGCGAACTATGCCGAAACCAAGTAAGACACCTCCGATTGACCTGACATTTTGCAGACATATCAAAAATAACATTACGAAACTGTTCCAACATCCGGAATTCCATTCTGACCTCGATAGCCTATTTTCCACTGCCGACCAGAAAATCGCCAAAAACTAACTTTCGCCAATTCAAGCCTAATTCTACACCGGACATCACAAAAATATTATGAACACACTCCTAAGTCCCAACTTACCTAACGAACCTATCCGTGCCAGACAATCCGCATTCGGAGGTTGTTTACCAATAAGCCAAGTCTTAGTTGACTTTCTCAACTATTAGGATACTTTAAAATGATAAATGCCTAAACTCTCACCATAACCACTCCGGACCCAAACCAACTGATACAACACATCAAAAACATGATAGCAATATATAACAAATGGATAAATAAGCGCAATGGGGCAAATCTCTTGGAACGACCGGCCGGGTCATTACATCCTCCCCCTCTTATACAAATGTTCGTCAACTAGAAACATACCTGGAGTTTCAAATAAGTGAGGATATATATCCCGTATCTCCCACTCGGTCTCCCTGGAGGCATCCTCCACCGGCTGCCCACTCCACTGAACCTTCACTAAAGCTATATCCTTGGACCTCAGCTTCCTGACCTGTCGACCAAAAATAGCCACGAGCTCTACCTCATAAGACATATCGCCCTCGAGATGAACCGTGCTAAAGTCTAAAATATGGGAAGGGTCACCAACATACTTCCGGAGAATCGAAACATGGAATACTGGATGAATACTCAATAAACTGGGAGGCATATCAAGCCTATAACCCACCTCCCCAACCATCTAAAGTTCCTCAAATGGCCCAATAAACCTAGGACTCAGCTTCCCTCTCCTCCCGAATCTCATAACACCCTTCATGGGTGACACCTTCAGCAATACCTTATCCCCAACCGTGAAAGACACATCTCGGACCTTTCGGTCCGCATGACTCTTCTGCCTAGACTGCGCCGTGCGAAGTCACTCCTGAATCAACTTTGCCTCACTCAAAGCATCCTGAACCAAGTCTGTGCCCAATAGCCTGGCCTCGTGCGACTCAAACCAACCAACGGGAGACCTACACCTCCTACCATACAAAGCCTCATACAGAGCCATCTGAATTCTCTACTGATAGCTGTTATTATATTCAAACTCCGCTAGCGGTTGAAACTGATCCCATGAACCACCAAAATCAATCACGCAAGCACGCAACATGTCCTCCAAAACCTGAATGGTACGCTCCGACTGCCCGTCGTTCTTAGGATGAAACGCAGTGCTCAACTAAACCTGAGTACCCAACTCTCTCTGCACGGCTCTCAAAAACTTAGATGTGAACTGAGTGCCTCTGTCGGAAATGATAGAAACTGGACCACATGCAACCGGACAATCTCCCTGATATAAGTCTCAGCTAACCTCTCCGATGAATACTTAGTACCAACAGGAATGAAGGGCGCGGACTTGGTCACCCGATCCACAATAACCCATATAGCATCAAACCTCCTCGAAGTCCGTGGGAGTCCAACTACAAAGTCCATGATTATCTGCTCGCACTTCCACTCCGAAATATCAAACCTCTGAAGCAATCCACCAGGTCTCTGGTGCACACACTTGACCTACTGACAGTTGAGACACCGAGCCACCAACTCAACAACTTCCTTCTTCATTCTCCTCCACCAATAATGTTGCCTAGAATCCTGATATATCTTCGCGGCACCCGGATGGATGGAATATCGCGAACTATGAGCCTCTGCTAGAATCAAATCTCGAAGTCCATCTACCTTGGGCACGCAAATCCAGCCCTGCATCCTCAAGAACCCATCATCACCAATAACCACATCTCTGGAATCACCGCGACAGACCCGATCCTGAATAACAAGAAAATGTGGATCAACATACTGGCGTGCTCTAATCTGATCGTAAAGAGAAGACCTGGAGGCTACACAAGCCAACACCCATTGGGGCTCTGATAGATCCAATCGCACCAAATGACCGGCTAAGGCCTAAACATCAAGAGCTAATGGCCGCTCTGCTGCTGGAAGGTAAGATAAACTCCCCAAACTCTCTTCCCTGCGACTTAAGACATCGGCCACTACATTGGCCTTCCCCGGATGATATAAGATAGTGAGGTCATAATCCTTGAGGAGCTCTAACCATCTCCTCTAACGCAAATTCAAGTCCTTCTTCCTCAGCAGATACTGTAAACTGCGATGATCAGTGAAAATCTCACACTGCACTCCATACAAATAATGCCGCCAAATCTTCAAGGCATGGACAATGGCAGCTAACTCAAGATCATGCACTGGATAATTCTTCTCGTGCACCTCCAACTGTCTGGACGCGTAGGCAATCACCCTACCGTCTTGAATCAATACCGCTCCCAAGCCAACTCTAGAAGCATCACAATAAACTGTGTAAGAACCCGAACCAACAGGCAGAACTAGTACTAGAGTTGTAGTCAATGTTGACTTGAGCTTCTGAAAGCTCTCCTCACACTCATCGGACCATCTGAATAGAGCACCATTCTGGGTCAATATGGTCAAAGGCGAAGCAATCGAAGAGAATCCCTCCACAAAGCGACATTAATATCCCGCCAAACCAAGGAAACTCCTAATCTCTATAGCTGAGGACGGTCTGGGCCAGCTCTGCACTGCCTCTATCTTCTTTCGATCAACCTGAATCCCCTAACTAGACACCACGTGCCCCTAGAAAGCTACCAAACCAAGCCAAAACTCACACTTGGAGAATTTCGCATAAAGCTTATCCTCACTCAATCTCTGTAACAAAACTCTCAAATGCTGAGCATGCTCTTCCTAGCTACGAGAATAAACCAGGATGTCATCAACGAACACAATGATGAAGGAATCAAGATAAGGCTGAAACACGTTGTTCATCAATTGCATGAACGCAGCTGGGGAATTGGTCAGCCCAAATAGCATAACCAAGAACTCATAATGACCATACCCGATCCTGAAAGCAGTCTTCGGAATATTGGAATCTCAAATCCTCAACTGATGATACCCAGATCTCAAATCAATCTTGGAAAACACTCTGGCTCCCTGAAGCTGGTCAAAAAAATCATCTGTGCGGGGAAAGGGATACCGGTTCTTCGCTCTAACCCTATTCAACTGCAAATAGTAAATTACACATACGCATGGACCCATCATTCTTCTTTACGAACATTACCGGTGCACCCCAAGGTGACACACTAGGACGAATGAACCCCTTATCCAGGAGCTCCTGAAGCTGCTTCTTCAATTCCTTTAGCTCCTCTAGTACCACACGATATGGTGGAATAGAAATAGGCTGAGTGCCTAGCACCAGGTCAATACCAAAATAAATATCCCTGTCTGGTGCCATGCCTGGGAGATCTGCAGGAAACACATCCGGAAAATCACGGGCCACAGGAACTGAATCAATAGCGGGAGTCTCACCACCGACATCCCACACAAAGGCCAAATAAGATAAACACCCCTATTCAACCATGCGTCGAGCCTTCAGATAATAAATCACCCTACTAGGCATATACTCGGAAGAACCTTTCCACTCAACCCTAGGACCACCCGCCATAGCTAAGGTCACGGTCTTAGCGTGACAATCAAGAACAACATGGCAGAGAGATAACCAATCCATGCCCAAAATCACATCAAAATCGACCATGCTGAGTAACAGTAGGTCCTCTCGGGTCTCCAAACCCCCAATAGATATAGTGCACGACTGATACACACGGTCCACAACAACAGTATCGCCCACCGGAGTTGACACATGAACGGAGGTGACTAGAGACTCACGGGTCATGCCCAGAAAACTGGCAAAGTATGAGGAAACATAGGAATATGTGGAACCAGGGTCAAATAAAGCCAAGGCATCATGAAAACAGACTGAAACAATACCTGCAATCACGGCATTCGTGGCCATAGTATCTGGCCTGGGTGGAAATGCATACATACGAGCCTGACCTCCCCCTGCTTGACCTCCCTCTCTAGGGCGGCTTCTGGCTGGCTAACCACCACCCCTGGCTGCCTGGGCGGGTGGTGAAGTGACTGGAGCTGAAGTCGAGGGCTGGCCCTCTGTTTAGATGATCTACCGGAATAGCAGGGACACTGCCTTCACCCGTGCCCGAACTCTCCACACTCAAAACAACTACCTGGAGCTGGAAGCGGGGACTGATAGAAACCCCTAGAACCTGTACGGCCACTGAAAGACTCCTGTATAAATGAACCCTGAACTGGAGGTGCTCGAGCTGCACTCTGAGATGGTAGGGCACCAAAAGAAGTACGGCCTAACTGAGAACCACGGGGACCCTGCCCCGAAGATGCACCACCATATACTGGGCGGCCTGACTGAGGAGGCTTGAATGAATAGACCCTGCCCTGCTGAAATTGTCCCCTGCAGGGAGCACCACCGGAACTGCCCGAACCACGAGGCCTCTTGGCCTCCCTCTCCTCCCGCTCCTTGCGGCGAATAGACTCATTATCTCGAGCTATGTCATAACCTGCTCGAAACAAGCACCCGATACTCTCTCCTGAGTCATAAACAACCGAAGCTGATAGGAAAGACCATCTACGAACGTCCTCACCCTCTCCCTATCAGTAGGGATAATCTCAGAAGCATGTCTAGCCAACTCTGAAAATCTCATCTCGTACTGAGTGACTGATAACTCTGTGAGACTGAGGAAGATATTTCTCCAAAAAGATCGTGGAGAGCTGCTTCTAGGTAAGAGGTGCTGAACCAACCGGTCTACGCCTCTCGAAAGACTCCCACCAAGTGAAGGAAGCACCCGCAAACTGAAATGTAACAAACTAGACCCCACTATTCTCCAGAATACCCGCGGTGCGCAGTATCCTCTGGAACCTATCTAGAAATCCCTAGGCATCCTCGCCCTCTGTACCGCTAAAAATTCGAGGCTGAAGTCTGCTGTATTTCTCCAACCTGCGCTGCTCGTCTTCAGGCATAGCAGGGACCACATAATTCTGAACCGGAGCAGCTTGCTGAGCTGGAGCTGCTCCTGGTGCTTGAATAACCTGTGCAGCCTTCTCAGGTGCCCGGGCAGCTGGAGTCTGATTGCCTCCCCCGGCCTGAGCTGTGGTGGAAGAACAAGACATGGCAACGGCCTGAGCCAAACTGGTGTAAACTGACAATGTATGAGACAGGGTCTCCTGATGACCCGGAATAACTATAGCCACTGCTTGTGCCTGAGCTTGTCCCGCTGGGACACCATCGGCGCGAACTTGATCATGATCGATAAGGGGATCCTGAGGTACTTCCCCGGCTGCTGCACGGGCTGGCCCCTACCTCTACCACGTCCTCGACCGCGGCCTCGACCTCTCGCTCATCTAGCAGGTGACTGGACACCCTGATCGGTATGGTGTGTCCTCACCATCTGTGAGAGAATGAAACAATGTAAGTTCAGATTTTCAAGAATCAGTAGATCAACACAAAAGAGTTCAAGAAATATAGAAATGTCTCCTAAAAGTTTGGCAGCCTCTCGAAGATAAGTACAGACGTCCCCGTACCGATCCGCAAGACTCTACTAAACCTACTTATGACCGTTAAGTCCTATGTAACCTAGGGCTGTGATACCAATATGTCACGACCCCAAATCCTAACCGGCCGTGATGGCGCCTATCGTGGAACTAGGCTAGCCGACTACCGCATGTTCACAATTTCCTTTGAAAATCTCATTTAAGCTTCAAGAATTTCATAACAATATACAGAAATTTACATAATATAATATGCCAAATTTTTATATTGTACTGCCGTCCCCAAAACCCGGAGCCAACATGTCATGAGCATCTAGTGAAATATACCAAAATAAAATATTATGATACAAAACCTCGAACCAAAGCTAAATACAAAAGGAAGGGAAAACAGAGATGCTGCGAACGCTGAACAACTACCTCTATATCCCAACGATCCGGCTCCGCTGCGATATATATAAAAGCTAAGGCTCGATATCTGCTCCTGAATCTTCACATAGAGGTGCAGGGAGTAATGTGAGTACGCCAACTGAGTAGTAATGGAAATAAATCAAGTCTAAGTAGCAAGGAAACACATAAAAATCAATGCCATCAAGTCACAATATACACATCCTTACTTTCCAATAGTATAACATAGTTATATGAAATCATCATGCCTTAGAAATCAACTTCATAAAATTCCTTTAAGAGAATGCACATTTTTAACAACTTTAAAACAAAGATTTGACATACAAATGAATGTACAAAAATCATAGTAACCCCTCAGGCAAAAACATGTTTCATAATCAGCCCCTCGGGCATGCCTAACAATCCCTCAGCACCTCACAGTCACTCATGCCTCCCAATCACTCATCACTCGCACTCGGTGCGCTCACTGGGGGTGTGTACAGACTCAGGAGAACTCCTTTAGCCCAAGCGCTTATATCACTCAGCACCTCACCTTCACTCTTGGCCCTCGTCCAAACTCGGAACCAATCGAAAAGCCCCTCGGGCGAAGTAGTAGAACATGGTACTCGACCTAAGAACATCATTTTAATGCTCATGTAGTGTAAATCACGCTGAGTTTCAAATAAAACAGTGTGCACCATGATGGTGAGTAAAATCATCAACATGTAGTGAGGGAAACAGCAGTAAAAATGCCCTCAAAGCGTCTAAACAGATCGGCACGCGGCCCCAAACACGGCTTATAGCCCGAATATTTAAAAAAATTTTAGAACATAATTTAACATAAGATTTTGAGTAAATATGCAACTCATTAGTCACCGGGGAGAGGACCTAGTCCAATCGAAAAATCAGTAAGCGCCACATATTCATCATTCGACATATGCGCCATTCCACATTCAGTTAGAAAATAGTGCAGTCCGGGGTTCCATACCCCTCTGGACAAGATTTAAGACCATTACTTACCTCCACCGGGCCAACATACTAGTCTGCTATGCCTTTTCCCTAAAATTGGCTCTCGATTGCTCAAAATCTAGCCAAAAACAGTTTAACATCACCAATATATATCGGAGAAACTCAACCCAATCGAAAATCATCAAATTAAACAAGAATCTCGAAATTCGGCAAAACCCGAGCCCTAGGCCCACGTCTCAGAATCTAATAATTTTTACATTATTAGAAGCCTCGTCCTCCCACGATTCTACTCATACCAAAATCTTCAAAATCGGATCACAATAGCCTACCCAAAACCTCAAAAGAAATCCCAATTTTTTCCTCCCATTTTTCAATTTTTTCCTACTCAAGTCCTTAAATTGTCAAGCCTAATCCTAACAAAATAGCATAGGAAGGAGATTAACAACCAAAGAACTTACCTTTGCTGAAGAATCTTAAATTTTCCTCTCAAAATCGCCTTCAATGGACTCCTCCCGCATGCAAATTGATGAAAAATAAGAAATTTTGCGGAGGGGTCCTTTTTATACTGTTCTGCCCAACCATTTCCGCTCCTACGGACAATTGGCCGCACCTGCAGTCCCAGGTGCACACCTGCAGTCCCAGGTGCACACCTGCGAAAACTAACTTAACGGGCCAATCCCGCACCTGCCACCATTTCTCAGGACCTGCGGCTTCGCAGGTGAGATGTTCCTTCCGCACTAGCGACATCGTAGGTGCGACAAATTCCTCGCACTTGCGGACCACTGCCTACATAGACAAATCTCGCACCTGCTGAGCCCAATCCGCTCCTACGGAAATGCACCTGCTGCTCCCCTTCTGCAGGTGCGAAAGTACCAGCAACCTGCAAATTACCAAAAATCACTCCAAACTTCTCGTCAACCATCCGAAATCAATTCCGAGCTCCTCGATGCCCCAAAATGTCATACCCACACACCCTATAGCATTATTCCAACTTAGTCGAGCCTTCAAAACACCAAAAAAAACACGAAAACACCAAATTTACGTCAAATTCAAGCATAAGAACTTGAAACTTATAAATTTCGCCAACTACGCCGAAACCAACCAAAAAACCTCCGATTGACCTGAAATTTTGCAGACATATCAAAAATGACATTACGAAACTGCTCCCACTTCCAGAATTCCATTCCGACCTCGATAGCCTATTTTCACTGCCGACCGAAAATCACCAAAAACTAACTTTCGCCAATCCAAGCCTAATTGTACATCGGACATCACAAAAATATTTTGGACACACTCCTAAGTCCCAAATTACCTAAAGAAGCTACCAGAGCCATAAAATCGGCATTCCGAGGTCATTTACAAATAAGTCAACTCTCAGTTGACTTCCTCAACTATTAGGCTACTTTAAAAGGCTAAATGCCTAAACTCTCACCATAACCACTCCGTACCCAAACCAACTGATCTAACACATCAAAAATAGGATAGCGATATATAACAAATACAGAAATAGGGGAAATGGGGTAAATCTCACAGAATGGCCGGCCGAGTCGTTACAATATGTGAGTTTTAACATCTAACTCTAGAGAATCAAACTGAAATTTTTGGAAACTTTGTCTATATTTTTAAAAATGAAACTTTGTGTTTTGAGAGTCTATTTGGACTCGAATTCTAAAACAAAACACATATATGGATTCATGGGGTTACAAATAGCCGTAATCTAGCCTTGAACCCATGTTTTGAACGGGCAGGCCCCGAGTTGACTTTTTATTGATTTTTGAGAAATAGTGTGAAGATCATAGCTTTATTTATTGGAATTTATTTATCTTGCATTATTTGATATTATTAAATCAATTTTTGTTTGATATGTGCCGAGCGGAGGTGAATTGTAAAGGAGGAGATATTTTTCAGTATTTATTGAGGGCTTTTGAGGTAAGTATATTGCCTAACATTGTGGGGGAACTACCCCGCAGGGACTAGTTATTTGCACTATTTGACCTACGTGGAAGACGTGTACATGAGGTGACGAAAGTGTACATGTCTTATATGTGGAAATTGACCGATTTAGATTCTTAGGTTCTTATGTACATAAAAAATGAAGTTGTCGTACTCCCACATTATTTTTGTTGTTGTTGTTGTACTCTGTGTTTTTTAGTCGAGGGCTACGTGTGGTTGTATTACTGAAATTTGTGTGGAGAAAATGTTGCGGCATATGGGCATATGTGGTGAGAGTTGTTATATTCTATTGTTGTATTTTTGGCACACGTGATATTGCTGAGAGGATTTTCAGGGTGTTTGCACGTGAGTTTTCCGTGCTATTATTATTATTATTGATATTTCACGTGCGGCGTGAAAACGCGGACTAAATAAGTAGGTTTGCGCATGTGGCTAGACAATGCAGGAATATTATTATGCGTGTGTGGCGAGACAAGGTGGGAACTTACTTTATTGTTGCGTAGAGGATGAGACAAGGGGGCTATCTAGAGGATGATTTGTGATGACTTGTGATGGCCTGTAGGCATTGTTATTGATGATATTTGTGTTGTGGTTTGGCTACCTTGTGTGAGTCATGCATTTTATGCTTTTTTGTGTTGTCTCCTATGTGTCATTCGTTGTCTCTGCTCTTACTTGTTGACTCAAGTTGTGATAGAACACTTGTGATGTTTAGCTTAAAGTATATATATTTTCATGTATATTGCCTCATATTTTACTTTTGTTTCGTGAGAGTTAGATGTTAATTGTGATGATTTATATTTATTTGTGGGGTTTTTATGTGTAGGAATGATTTGGGAGAAATTGGAGACGAAACACACAAAATGAGAGCGAAAATGAACAAAATCGGGAAAGTGCATGTTTGGGCGCCACAGGCAAGGCTGGGCGCCACCTGTGGCACCGGAGGCAGACTACTATTTCCAAGAAGCGCCGCTACCCAGGGCGTCGGTGACGTGAACTTCTCCTATTTCGACCGGGACTCAGTTAATTCGACCCTAGACCTACCCAACACGTATAAAAGCAAGTCTAAACTCAATTTTGAAAGGGAGAACGTGATTTTTGGAGAGAAATATAATAGCTACACACTTTGGAGCACGGATTTGGTTAATTCTTCCATGTATTTTCTATTACTCATTGACTTTATACTTGAAAACATTATTTTTGATGAATGTATGAACATGTGTGGCTAACAACCCTATTATTCTAGGGTCATGGGTGAAACATTAATGTTATATTTGAAGCTTAATTTGACGAATTTGATTTTCTCATATTGGGTTTTTTATTTAATTATGTTCTTAATTATTTTACTGAGTAGCTAACAGTGAAATACTATCTACGAATCTAGAGTTGAACTCGAAAGTGGTAATTCTAGAGTGCATATAGAATTAAATATAGAAGGTTCTTGAACCCCGGCATAGGGGAATGGATTCGCAATTAGGATAGAGATATACATATTTTCCTTGCTTTGTTAAAATACAAGAATTGTGAATGCATTCTTGTTAATCTTGATTCCATAGACATATAGCCATTAAGTTAACTTGAATAGACGAATAAGAACTCGAAATATATTTATGAGCAATATCAACCCAGTCAATCAACAATCTAGATAAATCACTTAGTCATTTTAAGCCAAGAATATAACACGATTGTTAGCTAACCCGTGACCCTGGAATATCCTCTCCTATTGATTGTTAGTCGAAATTACTATTTGTGTTTATTGATTTCCTAGTTAATTCATTAATTGGTATTTTAGGTAGTAACTTAGTTAATTATACCTTTTGTGATAAATATCTTGAATCGATAAGTTAATTGGGTTGAATCTATCAAAAATTAATCATAAGTCTTCGTGGGACGATACTCTACTCACTAGTTTATTATTTTACGACCACATATACTTGCGTGGGTGTGCTTGGTTGCAACAACATGCACAATCATATATGTATTGATCATTTACATGTATTCTCGTACACTTTCTTTCTGTGTGAGAGTCGTGCTATTGGCACGTGAGTTGTCTGTGCAGATATGAGATAATTCTACTATTGGCATGTGAGTTGTCCGTATAGTTATGAGTATCGTTATTGCTAGCACGTGAGTTGTCCGTGCTGAAATGAGATATTATCACTCACTTAGCACGTGAGTTGTCCATGAATATTTGTGATACTGATTGTATTGACACGTGAGTTGTCCATGTAGCACGTGAGTTGTCCGTCAGGTTGTGAATTTTAATATGGGCATAAGATTCCATGTGATTAGGGTTCGTGAATTGGGTCCCGCAAATTGTGGTTATGAGGTGTGGTACCTCGTGAATTTGTTTTTATAAATCTTGTCTGAAAGTTGTTGTTTATTGGGTTATTACTTGTTTCTCGTTACTTGGTTTTACCGGACTTGATATGTATTCAGCTTACTCTATGACATTATTACCTGTTTGTTCCTTGTTGCTAATTGTTGCTTTTATTTTTCTATTGTAAGTATTGTTATTCATTTACCATGCGTAACTTTATATGATATTTTTCCATGTTAGTTTCGCATTCATACTTGTACATGTTATTGTGTCTAGTAGGTGTCTTGACAGTTCCTTGTCACTACTCTACCGAGGTTATTCTTGATACTTACTGTGTACCGCTGCAGTGTACTCATGCTACGCTTGCTGCACATTTTTGTGCAGATCCAGGTACCACAGAGCTTGTTGATTACTAGATAGCTAAGTATTACCGTGGAGCCTTTTAGGTATACAAGTCGTCGCGTTTGCTGGCCTCGCAGTCACCTTCTGAAATTTTACTCTGTACTATTTATTTATATTCCGGAACAGTTATACTTAGAGGTTTTCTAGTAAAATCAATAGAGCTTATGAA
Organism: Nicotiana knightiana; assembly: GCA_005239525.1. Lineage (NCBI taxonomy): Eukaryota > Viridiplantae > Streptophyta > Magnoliopsida > Solanales > Solanaceae > Nicotiana > Nicotiana knightiana. The sequence continues at coordinate 19,235 of ML421892.1, read as the reverse complement.
TTGTAGTACATGTTTTGGGATGTTATGCATCTACCTTGGATTGTTGGCTAATTATAGAAATTTCTATTTCATGCTTACTAGTAATTGGTTAAAATCAGTTATTAATTCTGTACGTATTGGGCTTCCTAGTCTTAGAGACTAGGTGCCATCACGATTCCTAAGGAGGTATTTAGGGTCATCACAAACTGTTGTAGATCATGATCAGGCTACATTCTCTAAATTTAGAGGAAATGTTTTAAAGCTAAATGTGAAGATAGACTTGTTAAAGCCCATGAATGATGAAACATGGTTAGGATTAAAAATCCAAAGGTTACCGATGATGGGGAATGGTTGAAGGTAGAATATGAAAGAGCGCCCTCTTATTGTCCATAATGAAAGAGGCAAGGGCATGAGGACAGTCAATGTAGGTACAAAATCGCCTTTGACTTGTAGATTCGGATGTAGGAATAAAAAGGTGAAGGAAGATGAGATTTCTAGGCGCCTTTGACTGCTTGATAGCAGCATATTTAGGCATTGACATGTGTAGTATATTTGATATGTGTTGAAATTGTGCTGCCTTTATAAATTTTATAGCATGTTTTATGACGCCTATGTCTTGTTTTCTTGACTTGTGTTCACTTTGTGCTTAATTCTTAATATCACATGACTTTGTGAATACTTGATTTAGTTTAATAGTCATAATAGGGCCATCCTTAGTGAGTCATATGCCATGCATGGTGGAGTTTTGTATAGTCCATGTGAATGTCATTGCGTCAAGAACTTGCTTGGAATGTAAGTTGAAGAGAAATTTTAGATGATGCTCGGTTTGAAAAATAATTTTAGGCTTTCTTTGATATTTTTGAGTTTAATGCTTTCTTACAATTAAAGTTATCCCTAGTCAACCCTTTGCCTATAGACTTTTATTTGGCAATCACATTACAAGCCTCTATCCCTTTTTGTTTTTAATTGATATTATTTTGAATCATTTACCTCTTAAGGCACTTAATTTGTACATAAGCGCTAGAATAAGTAAATGAGGAAACTTGGGTGGCTTTGAATGAAACCAATAAAAGAAAAAAAAGTGCACATGTGTTGTAAGAGATACACCGCTAGCGAGAATTCTAAAGAAGAGAAATTACAAAAGCAAAAATAGTTGAAAAAATGGAGATAAAAAGAAAACATAGAAAATAATTTATGTAGATAAATAAATTGACAACGTGTCTTGCTAGTGGGTGTAAATTAAAGTACTGCTTAAAGAAAAAGGGATCATTTTTGGGACGATTTATTTGTGTAATTGAGGTTGAGACAAAAGAATTTGCGTTTTACGGGAATATGTGATGTGTTAAAGTTCTTAAGAGAGTTAATCACTATTCTTAAATATATCCTAACAATTCCTTATCCCACATTACAAGCATGAAAAAATCCCAATTGATTTTAGATCGAGCGAGCCTACATTAGTAGAGGTTTACAAAATAAGCAAGCCTATGGTACCTTGTGCATGCATGTAACCTCTTTAGTAAGAGATTTATTTGATATATGTGAGTTCTTAAGCTATATTTTCTCCTGCGATTTGATGGAACATGTCGTTATGGAACCTAGTCCCTATAACTAGGTAAGCCTAGCAATGCGGAATAGCAACATAATTTGCGGAATATTTAAATAAAAGAAAGCTGAACAATAAAAAAAAAGACTGTATATAAATGCCACTTCACATATACAATCCAAAATAATACGGAAGTCTACAACATCACCCAAAAACCCAGAAACTCACGGAAACCACAGGCTAACAGAATATAATACACTGCTCTAACTCCAGAATGTCTATACAACTATAAGGAAGGATAAACTTTTCACAAAAGCTGGAATAAGATAGAGACTCCTAGTCTGCGGATGCGGCAGGTGTACCTCGAAGTCTCTTTTGTATCTCTCAACCTTGGGGATAGTGCTCCTGAGTGGTGGTACCTGGATCTGCACATGAAAAACATGCGCAGGAAAGGGCATAAGTACCCCACGGCGGTACTCAGTAAGTGCCAAGCCTAACCTCGGACGGGTAGTGACGAGGAAGGTCAGGGCCCTACTGAGGTCAAACAATATAATAGGGATTTACAATATAAAGACAAATAGTAATAATGAATACAGCAGTGAAGTAAGTCACGTCAAACAAGGCAATAAGAGAACACAAGAACAGAGTAAACACGGAGTACGAACACTCTATAACAATGGTAATAATGAGGACCTCCCAGGATACCGTCATGTAGTCCTTTTCTCAACTGTCTANGTCCTCATTATTAACAGAATATAATACACTGCTCTAACTCCAGAATGTCTATACAACTATAAGGAAGGATAAACTTTTCACAAAAGCTGGAATAAGATAGAGACTCCTAGTCTGCGGATGCGGCAGGTGTACCTCGAAGTCTCTTTTGTATCTCTCAACCTTGGGGATAGTGCTCCTGAGTGGTGGTACCTGGATCTGCACATGAAAAACATGCGCAGGAAAGGGCATAAGTACCCCACGGCGGTACTCAGTAAGTGCCAAGCCTAACCTCGGACGGGTAGTGACGAGGAAGGTCAGGGCCCTACTGAGGTCAAACAATATAATAGGGATTTACAATATAAAGACAAATAGTAATAATGAATACAGCAGTGAAGTAAGTCACGTCAAACAAGGCAATAAGAGAACACAAGAACAGAGTAAACACGGAGTACGAACACTCTATAACAATGGTAATAATGAGGACCTCCCAGGATACCGTCATGTAGTCCTTTTCTCAACTGTCTAGTGGATCTGCCAGGATACCGTCCCATAGTCCATCACATGTATAACCGAAGTATCATTATCTGTGCAAGGGGATCTCCCGGGATAACGTCCCGTAGTCCAAAAATAAATGTGCAGGGGGATCTCCTGGAATAGCGTTCCATAGTCCCAAAGTAAATATGAAGGGGGATTACCCGGGATAATGTCCCGTAGTCCCAAAGTAAATATGCAGGGGGATCTCCCGGGATAACGTCCCGTAGGCCCAAAGTAATTATGCAGGGGGATCCCCCAGGATAACATCCCGTAGCCCCAAAGTAAATGTGCAGGGGGGTATCCCGGGATAACGTCCCGTAATCCCAAAATAAATATGTTGGGGGATCTCTAGGGATAACGTCTCGTAGTCCCAAAGTAAATGTGCAGGGGGATCTCGCGGATAACGTCCCGTAGTCCCAAAATAAATACACGGCACAACAAGAAGACGTGCAGAATTAAAGTGCAAAAATACAAGGCAACAAGTAATTTTAGTCTAAACATTCTTCACATAGTGCAATTAAGGCAATTTAATCAAATAAGCAATTCAGGAAACTAGGCATGGTTCTCTAAACTAACCTTGACTATAGTTGCACTTAAAATAAAACTGGTAAGAAAGAAACTCAGGCTAAATATTTTAAGTAAATACCGAATTTTCAACAACTAGCACAAGTACTCGCTCGTCACCTCACGTACAAGGAATTCAATTACGAAATATCACATCCTAAGGGTTAAGGGACCCCACACAAGTTTGAAACCACACGTTTTACACGAGTATCCGACTCCAAATTGCCCAAATCTGTACAATTCAATTACATATCATAAATAACATCTTATGTAACTGATTATACTGTTTAGTTCAAGCTAAGGCGCAAAATTATGTAAGATGACCAAAATGCCCCTCGAGCCCACGACTCGGAATCGGGTAAAAGTCATATTTTTCAGACAAACATTCACACACGAACTCATTTAACCAGAAACAATCGAAACCGACACAAAAAACCTCACAATTTTCCTGAATTTCAGAATTGGGAAATTCTCATCCCTTCCTATGGTTTTTGCCCCATTTTTGATAATTAAACTAAAGAAAACAACGGGAATTAATAGTCTAACAATGAATTAGGATTGGGAAATGTTACCTAAGATCCTTCTCTTTGAAATCCATAGAAAATCGCCAATCCTAGAGCCCTTACACGATTTTTGGAATTATGAACCCAAATCTCAGATTTTTGGAATAAAATACACAGGCAATCCGCTCCTGCAGACTCGATCACCGCACCTGCGGAAAAAGCATCGCAGGTGCGAAAGTCACTTAAAATGTAGTGCGGCCGCACCTGCGGTTTTTTTGTCACGCCTGTGGTCCCGCACCTGCAGAACCCAGGTCGCACCTGCGACCACTGGCCAAAACTCCCCCTATCGCACCTGCGATCAAGGCCACCGCACCTGCGATTCCGCACCTGCGGAAAAACCTTCGCGGGTGCGAAGACACTAGAAGGTGCCTGGTTCAGCATCAACAATTTTCCCAAGTTTCACCCGTTAAGCATCCGGAACAACCCCGAGGCCCCCGGGACCTAAACCAAAACCACCAACCGACCTTAACACCTTATTTGAACTAGGTCAAGCCTTAAAAACATGTCCCATAACATCAAAATACTCAAATATGCATAGATTCAAGACTAAGAACTTAAGAAAATTATAGAATTCACATTCGACGCCGAAACACGTCTAAGCTTATCCGAATGACCTCAAATTTTGCACACACATTCCAAATGACATGACGGAACTACTGCAACTTCCAGAATTCCATTCCCACCCTCGGATAAAAATTTCACTATCAGTCCGGAAATTCCAAAAATTTAAACTTCGGCATTTCAAGCCTAAATGACCTACAAACTTCCAAAATACATTCTGAACACGCTCCCAACCCTGAAATCACCTAACGGAACCATCAGATTTCCATTCCGAGGCCGTCTTCAAACTGCTCCGATTACGGGAAACTTTCCAACACTTAAGCTCTCATTTAGGGACTAAATGTCCCAAAACACTCCGAAACACAAAACCGAACGTCCCGGCAATTCAATTAAGCAGAATTAGACTTGGGGGGAATCAGTTAACAGGGATGTGGGCGTAAATTCTTAAGACGATCGACCTGGTCGTCACATCCGCCTACACTTAAAAATCTGTTCGTCCTCGAACGAGCATAAAGACATACTTGGAGTAGTGAAAAAGATGAGGTTAACTTCTCCACATATCCTGCTCCGTCTCCTAGGTCGCCTCCTCGGCCGGCTGACACCGCCACTGAACCTTCACTGAAGCAATGTTCTTCGACCTGAGCTTTCTGACCTGCCTTTCCAATATAGCTACAAGCTCCTCGACATATGATAGATCCTTGTCCAAATGGACTGAGCTGAAATCCAAGACATGAGACGGGTCACCGTGATACCTCCGGAGCATCGAAACATGAAATACTGGATAAACTCCTGCCAAGTTGGGAGGTAAGGCAAGCTCATAAGCAACCTCCCCAACACGCCTCAATATCTCGAAAGGGCCAATAAACCCCGGACTTAACTTCCCTTTCTTTCCAAAACTCATAACGCCCTTCATAGGCAACACCCGAAGCAGACCCCGCTCTCCGACCATATATGAAACATCACGAACCTTCCTGTCCGCGTAACTCTTCTTTCTAGACTGGGCTCTACTGAGTCTATCCTGAATCACCTTGACCTTCTCAAATGCACGCTGAACCAACTCTGCGCCCAATAGCCTGGCCTCACCAGGCTCGAACCAACCCACAAGAGATCTGCACCTCCTACCATATAAAGCCTCACAAGGCGCCATCTGAATGCTGGATTGATAATTGTTGTTGTAAGCAAACTCTGCCAATGGCAAGAAATGATCCCAAGACCCTCTAAACTCAACCACACACGCACAGAGCATATCCTCAAGAATCTGAATAGCGCACTCGGACTGTCCGTCCGTCTGGGGTGAAATGCTGTGCTCAACTCCACCCTGGTACCTAACTCATGCTTAACGGCTCTCCAGAACAGTGAAGTTAATTTAGTACCTCTGTGTGAAATAACAGAAACTGGAATACAATGCAGACAAACGATCTCCCGTGTTTACTCTGTGTTACGTGACTCTTATGAACCTAGAGCTCAGGTACCAACATGTCACAACCCCAGTTCGCCCTCTGTGAACATGTCGTGACGGAACCTAGTCACTATAACTAGGTAATCATAGCAATGAGAAATAGCAACATAATTTGCGGAATATTTAAATAAAAGAAAGCTGAACAATCAAAAAAAAAGATTGTATGTAAATGCCACTTTGCATATACAATCCAAAATAATACGGAAGTCTACAACATGACCCCAAAACCCAGAAACTCATGGGAACCACAGGCTAACAGAATATAATACACTGCTCTAACTCCAGAATGTCTATACAACTGTAAGGAAGGATAAAGTTTTCACAAAAGCTGGAAGAAAATAGAGACTCCTAGTCTGCGGACGCGACATATATACCTCGAAGTCTCTGTTGTATCTCTCAACCTCAAGGATAGTGCACCTGAGTGGAGGTACCTGGATCTGCACATAAAAAACATGTGCAGGTAAGGGCATAAGTACACCGCGGCGGTACTCAGTAAGTGCAAAGCCTAACCTCAGTCGGGTAGTGACGAGGTCAAAAATATAATAGGGATTTAAAATATAAAAACAAATAATAATAATAATGAATACAGCAGTAAAGTAAGTAACTTCAAACAAGCAATAAGAGAACACAAGAAAAGAGTAAACACAGAGTACGAACACTCTGTAACAATGGTAACAATGAGGACCTCCCATGATACCGTCATGTAGTCCTTTTCTCAACTGTCTAGTGGATCTCCCCGGATACCGTCCCGTAGTCCATCACATGTATAACCGAAGGATCATTATCTATGCAGGGGGATCTCCCGGGATAACGTCCCGTTGTCCGAAAATAAATGTGCAGGGGGATCTCCCGGAATAGCGTTCCGTAGTCCCAGAGTAAACATGCAGGGGGATCACCCGGGATAACGTCCCGTAGTCCCAAAGTAAATATGAAGGGGGATCTCACGGGATAACGTCCCGTAGTCTCAAAGTAAATATGCAAGGGTATCTCCCGGGATAACGTCCCGTAGTCCCAAAGTAAATATGCAGGGGGATCTCCCGGGATAACATACCGTAGTCCAAAAGTAAATGTGCAGGGGGATCTCCCGGGATAACGTCCCGTAGTCCAAAAGTAAATCTGCAGGGGGATCTCCCGGGATAACGTCCCGTAGTCCCAAAGTAAATTTGCAGGGGGGTATCCCGGGATAAGTTCCCGTAGTCCAAAAGTAAATGTGCAGGGGGATCTCCCGGGATAACGTCCTGTAGTCCCAAAATAAATATGCAGTGGGATCTCCCGGGATAACGTCTCGTAGTCCCAAAGTAAATGTTCAGGGGGATCTCCTGGGATAACGTCATGTAGTCCCAATATAAATACATGGCACAACAAGAAGACGTGCAGAATAAAAGTGCAAAAATACAAGGAAACAAGTAATTTTAGTCTAAACATGCTTCACATAGTGCAATTAAGGCAATTTAATCATATAAGCAATTCAGGCAACTAGGCATGGTTCTCTAAACTAACAAAGACTATAGTTGCAATTAAAATAAAACAGGTAAGAAAGAAACTCAGGCTAAATATTTTAAGTAAAAACCATATTTTCAACAACTAGCACAAGTACACGCTCGTCACCTCACGTACAAGGCATTCAATTACCAAATATCACATCCTAATGGGTAAGGTCCCCCCCAGAAGGTTAGACAAGCCACTTACCTCGAACCGGCTCAATGTCAACTTGAAACCACATGTTTGCCACGAGTATCCGACTCCAAATGGCCCAAATCTATACAATTCAATTACACATCGTAAATAACATATCATGTAACANGTGTGCAACCCGATCCTATATGTGTATATATATATATATATATATATACACATATAGGATCGGGTTGCACACCGCAACCATCGTTATATGGTAGCTGGTGAGTGAGAGTGCTGAGTGTGAGCATTGACTTATGAAAGTAGAGTCACGAGTGACTAAGAGGCTTTCCCGAGAGGCTTTATTTTGTGAGCGACACTTTGCCCGAGTGGCGGATATTTTTATGAAAGTACTATTTTCACGATTTTTTACACTTATCCTCTTTGATAAATGTTCACTAATGTTTCATATAAGCTTAAAAAGGGTAAACTTAAGTTTTGGAAAATCTTTGGTAAATGTGGACTCTTGACTTGATCTATAACCTTTACTGGTTCTTTTTTTTATGAAACTATAAATTTTAAATGCTCGTCACTGCACTCATATTTTTAGATGCTTTTGTTACTCCTTGCACCTTGTGTGCAGATTTATGTACTGGGGAAGAGAGATAGTTGAGCTACCCCATTAGGAACATTGTTCGTAGATTGTGAGGTAGCTTCTCGGCGTCCGCAGTCTACTCTTTCTTCTTCCTACACTGTCATTTTTACTTTACTTCCTAGACTTGTTGTAGTAGATGATTTGTATTAGACTGTATCATCTCTTAGATGCTCATCACGGTTGACTCCAGATGTTCGGACTGTGCTTAGATGTTCTAATCATTTTATTCTTTTGAAATGCTTAAGAAACATAATTATTATGAAAATTCAGATATTTGTATTAAATGGAAAATAATTTTTATTATTTTCAGTAAATTGGCTAGCCTAGTATCATGATAAGCGCCATCAGAGCCAGTTAGATTTGGGGTCGTGAAAAGTTGGTATTAGAGCGCTAGGTTACATAGGACACACCGGTCATGAGCAGGTTTAGTAGAGTCTCGCAGATCGGTACAGAGATATCTGCACTTATCTTCGAGAGGCTGCAGAACCCTTAGGAAAATCTCACAGTCTTGAATTGTTGTCGTGCGAATCTNAGAATATAATACACTGCTCTAACTCCAGAATGTCTATACAACTGTAAGGAAGGATAAAGTTTTCACAAAAGCTGGAAGAAAATAGAGACTCCTAGTCTGCGGACGCGACATATATACCTCGAAGTCTCTGTTGTATCTCTCAACCTCAAGGATAGTGCACCTGAGTGGAGGTACCTGGATCTGCACATAAAAAACATGTGCAGGTAAGGGCATAAGTACACCGCGGCGGTACTCAGTAAGTGCAAAGCCTAACCTCAGTCGGGTAGTGACGAGGTCAAAAATATAATAGGGATTTAAAATATAAAAACAAATAATAATAATAATGAATACAGCAGTAAAGTAAGTAACTTCAAACAAGCAATAAGAGAACACAAGAAAAGAGTAAACACAGAGTACGAACACTCTGTAACAATGGTAACAATGAGGACCTCCCATGATACCGTCATGTAGTCCTTTTCTCAACTGTCTAGTGGATCTCCCCGGATACCGTCCCGTAGTCCATCACATGTATAACCGAAGGATCATTATCTATGCAGGGGGATCTCCCGGGATAACGTCCCGTTGTCCGAAAATAAATGTGCAGGGGGATCTCCCGGAATAGCGTTCCGTAGTCCCAGAGTAAACATGCAGGGGGATCACCCGGGATAACGTCCCGTAGTCCCAAAGTAAATATGAAGGGGGATCTCACGGGATAACGTCCCGTAGTCTCAAAGTAAATATGCAAGGGTATCTCCCGGGATAACGTCCCGTAGTCCCAAAGTAAATATGCAGGGGGATCTCCCGGGATAACATACCGTAGTCCAAAAGTAAATGTGCAGGGGGATCTCCCGGGATAACGTCCCGTAGTCCAAAAGTAAATCTGCAGGGGGATCTCCCGGGATAACGTCCCGTAGTCCCAAAGTAAATTTGCAGGGGGGTATCCCGGGATAAGTTCCCGTAGTCCAAAAGTAAATGTGCAGGGGGATCTCCCGGGATAACGTCCTGTAGTCCCAAAATAAATATGCAGTGGGATCTCCCGGGATAACGTCTCGTAGTCCCAAAGTAAATGTTCAGGGGGATCTCCTGGGATAACGTCATGTAGTCCCAATATAAATACATGGCACAACAAGAAGACGTGCAGAATAAAAGTGCAAAAATACAAGGAAACAAGTAATTTTAGTCTAAACATGCTTCACATAGTGCAATTAAGGCAATTTAATCATATAAGCAATTCAGGCAACTAGGCATGGTTCTCTAAACTAACAAAGACTATAGTTGCAATTAAAATAAAACAGGTAAGAAAGAAACTCAGGCTAAATATTTTAAGTAAAAACCATATTTTCAACAACTAGCACAAGTACACGCTCGTCACCTCACGTACAAGGCATTCAATTACCAAATATCACATCCTAATGGGTAAGGTCCCCCCCAGAAGGTTAGACAAGCCACTTACCTCGAACCGGCTCAATGTCAACTTGAAACCACATGTTTGCCACGAGTATCCGACTCCAAATGGCCCAAATCTATACAATTCAATTACACATCGTAAATAACATATCATGTAACAGATTATACTGTTTAATTCAAGCTAAGGCGTGAAATTATGTAAAATGACCAAAATGCCCCTCGGGCCCACGACTTGGGATCGGGTAGATGTCATATTTTCTTGACACCCATTCAATCACGAACTCATTTAATCGGAAACAATCGAAATCCGATGCCAAAAACCTCACAATTTTCAAGAATTTCAGGATTGGCAAATTCTCATCTCTTCCTATGGTTTTCCCCCATTTTTGATAATTAAACAAAAGAAACAACGGGAATTAATAGTCTAACAATGAATTAGGATTAGGAAATGCTACCTATGATCTTTCTCTTTGAAATCCACAGAAAATCTCCAATCCTAGAGCCCTCACATGATTTTTTGAATTATGAACCCAACTCTCGGAAAAACCTTCGCAGGTGCGAAGACACCAGAAGGTGCCTGGTTCAGCATCAACAGTTTTCCCAAATTTCACCCGTTAAGCATCTGAAACAACCCCGAGGCCCCCGGTACCTTAACCAAAACCACCAACCAACCTTAATACCTTGAACTAGCTCCAGCCTTAAGAACATGTCTCATAAAACCAAAATACTTAAATATGCATAGATTCAAGCCTAAGAAATTAAGAAAATTCTAGAACTCACATCCAACGCCGAAACATGTCTAAACTTATCTGAATGACCTCAAATTTTGCACACAAATCCCAAATTTCATGACGCAACTACTGCAACTTCCGGAATTCCATTCCGTCCCTCGGATTAAAATTTCACTATCGGTCCGAAAACTCCAAAAATTCAAACTTCCGCATTTCAAGCCTGAACGAGCTACGGACTTCAAAAATAAATTACGAACATGCTCCTAATCCCAAAATCATCTAACAAAGCTAACGGAACCATCAGATTTCCATTCCAAGGCCGTCTTCATGCTGCTCTAACTACGGATAACTTTCCAACCCTTACGCTCTCATTTAGGGACTAAATTTCCCAAAACTCTCTGAAACTCAAAATTGAACGTCCCGCCAATTCAATTAAGCAGAATTAGACTTGGGGAGACAGTTAACAGGTGTTCAGGGCATAAATTCTTAAGACGACCGGCCGGGTCGTCATAACGCNGACCCCAAATCTAACTGGCTCTGATGGCGCTTATCATGATACTAGGCTAGCCAATTTACTGAAAATAATAAAAATTATTTTCCATTTAATACAAATATCTGAATTTTCATAATAATTATGTTTCTTAAGCATTTCAAAAGAATAAAATGATTAGAACATCTAAGCACAGTCCGAACATCTGGAGTCAACCGTGATGAGCATCTAAGAGATGATACAGTCTAATACAAATCATCTACTACAACAAGTCTAGGAAGTAAAGTAAAAATGACAGTGTAGGAAGAAGAAAGAGTAGACTGCGGACGCCGAGAAGCTACCTCACAATCTACGAACAATGTTCCTAATGGGGTAGCTCAACTATCTCTCTTCCCCAGTACATAAATCTGCACACAAGGTGCAAGGAGTAACAAAAGCATCTAAAAATATGAGTGCAGTGACGAGCATTTAAAATTTATAGTTTCATAAAAAAAAGAACCAGTAAAGGTTATAGATCAAGTCAAGAGTCCACATTTACCAAAGATTTTCCAAAACTTAAGTTTACCCTTTTTAAGCTTATATGAAACATTAGTGAACATTTATCAAAGAGGATAAGTGTAAAAAATCGTGAAAATAGTACTTTCATAAAAATATCCGCCACTCGGGCAAAGTGTCGCTCACAAAATAAAGCCTCTCGGGAAAGCCTCTTAGTCACTCGTGACTCTACTTTCATAAGTCAATGCTCACACTCAGCACTCTCACTCACCAGCTACCATATAACGATGGTTGCGGTGTGCAACCCGATCCTATATGTGTATATATATATATATATATATATACACATATAGGATCGGGTTGCACACCGCAACCATCGTTATATGGTAGCTGGTGAGTGAGAGTGCTGAGTGTGAGCATTGACTTATGAAAGTAGAGTCACGAGTGACTAAGAGGCTTTCCCGAGAGGCTTTATTTTGTGAGCGACACTTTGCCCGAGTGGCGGATATTTTTATGAAAGTACTATTTTCACGATTTTTTACACTTATCCTCTTTGATAAATGTTCACTAATGTTTCATATAAGCTTAAAAAGGGTAAACTTAAGTTTTGGAAAATCTTTGGTAAATGTGGACTCTTGACTTGATCTATAACCTTTACTGGTTCTTTTTTTTATGAAACTATAAATTTTAAATGCTCGTCACTGCACTCATATTTTTAGATGCTTTTGTTACTCCTTGCACCTTGTGTGCAGATTTATGTACTGGGGAAGAGAGATAGTTGAGCTACCCCATTAGGAACATTGTTCGTAGATTGTGAGGTAGCTTCTCGGCGTCCGCAGTCTACTCTTTCTTCTTCCTACACTGTCATTTTTACTTTACTTCCTAGACTTGTTGTAGTAGATGATTTGTATTAGACTGTATCATCTCTTAGATGCTCATCACGGTTGACTCCAGATGTTCGGACTGTGCTTAGATGTTCTAATCATTTTATTCTTTTGAAATGCTTAAGAAACATAATTATTATGAAAATTCAGATATTTGTATTAAATGGAAAATAATTTTTATTATTTTCAGTAAATTGGCTAGCCTAGTATCATGATAAGCGCCATCAGAGCCAGTTAGATTTGGGGTCGTGAAAAGTTGGTATTAGAGCGCTAGGTTACATAGGACACACCGGTCATGAGCAGGTTTAGTAGAGTCTCGCAGATCGGTACAGAGATATCTGCACTTATCTTCGAGAGGCTGCAGAACCCTTAGGAAAATCTCACAGTCTTGAATTGTTGTCGTGCGAATCTATTTTATTCAGCCAAGAGCGTAACTCTTGAATTCCTTCCATGTATTTGAACGCGCACGAGAGCGCTTGGTATCAGATGTGCATCGAAGGCTTGTGACTTCCATGGATAAGATATGATTTTGGCATGTTGGTAATGGGTCAATATGGAGGACTTGAGGGCGGATTCATTCTATGTCTTGAGTGCTAAGATTTCGATTGTGTGTTGCCATGCATTTGGGGACTTATATGTCCGTTGGTGTCCTTATTGAAGGGACCTTGTGACTAGATGTCTATGTTGTGAGTGTGATTTGATTGTTAGATGTGTTCAGACTGCTGATTTATGACAAAAGGATTGGCTGGAAATGTGGCAAGAACTATTGTGTTTTTGATTTCTATCTCGATTTGTTATATGGCTTCGAGTTGTGAGTGTAATGGAATACCTCTCATGTTGTTTAGTTGTGGAGTGAAGCGGATCTTTTTGGTTATGAGTTCTCGGTGATATCTTTTGGGTTGATCATTGCCCTAGTGGCGTTCATATATTTGATTAACGGTGTATTCCAGCCGTATTAGCACTCCTTTGTTATGGTATTCATTGATGGAGTCCTGACGTATATGTGTAGCCATGGGTAGCATACTGAGTATTTGAGGATTGAATTATAAGGATTCATGGAGGAGAAGCTCTAAGCAATGTTTTTCAAGTGTGAATTTTTGCTCAGTTTGGTAGAATTTTGGGACACGTGGTGTCCAGTGAGGGTTTCCATGTGGTCAGACGAGTGGGGGTAGAGCTTCCAGAAGCTCAAGATTCCTTTGACCTCGGCTCTAGTGTTGGTTCTACCATCATCTTCAGGTTCTTATACCGCGTATCTTGATGCCTCGAGGTAAGGCATTGGTTGTGTTTTAATGCGGAAGGGTGTAGTGACTACGTAATGTCTATGATCTTTGGAAGTGTATATAGACATATCATTTTTGAGGCTAAGTCAGCAGGGGTATCTCTTGAGAGTTGTCAGGGGGGGTGTGATTCATATGTTGTTCTTTACTAAGTTCTCTTCTACCAGTAAATGATATATGTTGTAATTTGAGTTTAGATCACATTTGGAAGTTGGCATGACTATTACAATGGTGAATGCATGATTTGCAGAGGACTTGAGCTGCTAGACGGGTTGTGTTATTATGGGCTTTGTGAGTTATTGTTTGTCTTGATCGTTGGCTTTGAGTCAAGTGGGAAAGGGTTATAATGATAAGTTGATTGCACGATTATGTATTTTATTTGTTATAGTTCGAGGTATATTGGTGGATTAGTTATGACGTGCAGAGGTGGAGTCTGAGAATGGCTCGAGTAATGGAAATTCTTTGATACAGGTTGTAATGTCCTCTATGAGTAGGTGAGTTTTATTGAATAATTAAGTTGTAACTATAAAAGGTGTAGTGGGTGCAGTGTATGAATTTGCTTGTTGCTTCAAGTGTGTGGATTACTTTCCTAGTATGTTAGTGTGTAAACGGGTCAGGTCGATCCTATATAATTGGTCAGTGTAATTGAGATTTACGTTGGAGGGTGTCAAGACTTATGGCATTTCTACATTATCATGGATTCTACATATCAATATCAGGAAAGTGAAGGTAATGGCTTAAGATTCGCATGAAGTCTCTTCAGGGTAAGTATTTTGAGTGTTGCCCTTTTAGGGATATTTGAGAGAGTATTTAGAGGTTTAAGAGCTTTACACGGTACGGTTTTATGCTTGGGACTCGTGTGGTGAGTCTGGGTTGAGAATTGCGGTACTATGGAAAGGAAAAGTATCAATTCGAATGTAAGTCAAGAGGAACTTGGATTAATAGGACAGCTTGGTAGTAGGAAGGATCAGCATGGTAAGGGATATTATTAGTTCTTTGGGTGTTTATGAGGTGATGAGTTTTTACATGTGTTTCTTGGCACTGCCCTTGGATTTTGGTGACCTGCGTAGCTTGGTTGAGTTCGAACGATTCAGTCCTGACGGTTTGGTGTCGTACATATCGGATTCGGAGAGTTCTTGATGGTTTCTACCACGGTTAGAGATGTATATCTTCTACTGGCATGAGGAGCATGTGGTGTATAGTGATTTTTGCTCATTAGATGGCATCAAATGAAAATTTCTTGGCTAGTTGAGTACGTAGTTGCTTATGGCTCGGAAGAGATTATGAAGTTATCATATTTATCATAGTATGGCAAGGTGTATGTGGTATGTTGTGTAGAGTTGAGATCTGCATGTGCGAGGTCACAGTTCAGTTCTGGAAGGAAGGCAACATGTTTCAGATGACTAGGTAGATGGTATCAATAATTGGTGCGGCTTGACGAGGGTATACATTTCAGAAACGGCAATGTGTTTGAGTTAAGGAACTTCATTGGTATTGCGGCGTTCTCTTGTTGGATTGACTGTGGATATTCAAGGTTGCTTGGTAACATGGAAGAATTATAGGGGTATCCCTCGCGAAATGATTGAGTATTAGGGTTGTGTTATGTATTTTAGCGGTGGAGTTGAGATCAGATATAGTAATTGGTGTGCTTCATGACATCGAGACTGAGAGTTCCCATAAACAAATTATCTTGTGGTAATGAATTGTGAAGATGCGAGGAAAGCTAGTCAGATGTTAGTATGTACCATGATTCAGCCATTGTGAAGTTTTGGAAGGTAATCTATTTGTTGTGGATGGCCAAAGTTGATTTAAAGTTATTGGTAGGCCAGTATGGGTGTGTGTTCTACACTCAGTCGGAATTGCTGACTCCAAATTTATATTGTTGAGGAATATACCGTTCGATTGTCATTGAGTTTATTCATATTCTGGTGATCTATGAGTTACCCTTCGGTGTTGCGAGGAGCGGTGATTGTTATTTATATGCACTTATGGTGCGAATTATAGCAGGATCTGAGTAAGGTAAGTAATTGGATATTGCGAGGATGAGATGTACTGATTCGTGTGGCATGATATAGTCTGATTTCCCCTTTATTATGGAAATGTACTTTGGGTACTTTGTAATAAATGACGCATTGTTATGGATTTTGGGCAAGGTGGCTTGAAACATTTCATGTGGACCAGCGTTTGGATGAGATCGCGTAGTATAGCAGAGTTATGTAGGGGTATGACCTTTGATATTTTATTCGTATGTTTTGATTTTTGCGATGTGTGCCGGGCTTTTAGCATGATGTCGTGATGGTAATTGTTAATGGCAGGATAGTCCACCCGTGTTAATCATTTATATAATTTGATTACATTGGGTTGGTTTGAGCAAATATTGTGGTTAAGCATTATCGCTATGAGTGTTCGAGTCATATGGTATAATGTGTGATTAAATCTTGGGTTACGGATATGGCTTGATACAACATGTTCAGACCCGTTCAGTTTATATTTGTAGAATTTTGATCTTGTAAACTATATTAGAGGTTGGAATTTGGTTATAAGGTTTATGGATCAGGATTGGATTTCGAAATTTCAAATGTGTTGTGCTATTGGACCTATATGGGATAGGGTGACGTGGTATCACCCCCGAGTATATACATGGTAGTTACGCGGCAGTTCGATGGTGTTGGACAACAACTCTTGCCACGTTTGAGGACGAACATATTTTTAAGTGGGGGAGGATATAACCACTCGGCCGGTCGTTCCGAGAGTTTAGCCCCGTTTCCCCTATTTCTGATTCATTATATATGGATGAACTTCATTGTGTTGTGATAGATTGGTTGGCTTGGGCTCGGGGCGATTTTTGGAGGGAAATGAGGCACTTAGTCTCTTATCTTGGTTCGATAGTCGAAAAAGTCAACCGGAAATTGACTTATTGGTAAATGACCTAGCAATGTAGATTTTATGGTTCGGATAGCTTCTTTAGGTGTTTTGGGACGTAGGAGTGTGTTTGGAATGTGGTTTTGATGTCCAGTGTAGAACTAGGTTTGGATTGGCGAAAGTTAGTTTTTGGCAATTTCCGGTTGGCCGTGAAATAGGCTATCGGGGTCAGAATGGAATTCCGGAAGTTGGAGCAGGTTTGTAATGTCATTTTGGATATGTGTACAAATTTTTAGGACGATCGGATGTGTTTTGGATGGTTTCAGCATCTTTGGTGAAATTTAGAAGTTTGAAAGTTCATAGGCTTGAATTGATATGATTTTGGTGTTTTTGTGTTGTCTTTGGTGTTTTGAAAGCTCGACTAAGTTTGAATGATGTTATGGGGATATGTTGGTAGGTTTGGTTAAGGTCCCGGGGTCCTTGGGTGTATTTCAGATGCTCAAACGGGCACTTTTGGTCTATGGGAGATTGCTGGTTTTCTGACGTTTTAGCAGCAGTGGTTTGTTCATTGTGATCTCATGAATTCATCCGCGATCGCATAGAGTAAGTTGAGACCAGGTGGATTTTGTGAATTTCGATCGCGAATGTAGATGTGCGAATACATAGTGTGAGCAGTCTTGGTCACTGTGTTCGCGTGGGGACCTTTGCATTCGCATCGTAGGACTTGGAGTGCCAGTGAGTTGTTGGAATTTCTCTAAGTGATCGCATATTGTTGGTCGCGATCGCATTGTTCTGAGGAGTTGTATTACGCGATTGCATAGGTGTGTCTGCGACCGTATAGGGTTAGTTTGGTTGGGCAACATTTTTTTCTTCGTGATCGCATGCTTTTTTCCGCGATCGCACAGAGTAAAGTCTG
Organism: Nicotiana knightiana; assembly: GCA_005239525.1. Lineage (NCBI taxonomy): Eukaryota > Viridiplantae > Streptophyta > Magnoliopsida > Solanales > Solanaceae > Nicotiana > Nicotiana knightiana. Next base: position 1,473 of record ML421892.1, on the reverse strand, counting down.
GGACACAGTTTTAAATTCTAATTTCGGGGGTTCTTGGCCATAATACATTTTTCCATTTGAGATCTTGGGGGAAAGAGATTTGGGATGATATTTTTAGTGGGATTTTTGTGGTAAGTGTTATTCAATCATTTTTGGTTCAATTTCATGAATTGTTTTTGATTTTCACAATGCAATTCGAGGAATTAAGTAGAAAATTTGGGGAAAATGGGAGGAAAAATTTGGATATTTCTTTTGGTGATTTGAGTGTGTAATTGTTGTCCTATTTTGATGTTCTTGGTATGTACGGACTTGTGGGAGGATAAGGATTCTTGCGATATAATTTTACCGGATTCCGAGACGTGGGCTCGGGGGCTCGATTTTGCAAATTTCGGGAATTGTGCTTAATTTTGATAGTTTTCGACTGGGGTTCGTCTCCCTAGCATATTTTGATGTTATTGATCTATTTTGTGATAGACTTGGAGAATTTGAGATCCGATTCGAGGGAAAAGAGCACCGCAGAATAGTTTGTGGGATACTTTGAGGTAAGTAATGATTGTAACTCTAAACCTGAGGGTATGAAACCCGGGTATTTGATATTCTTTTGGTAAATGAGGTGGCACACATGCTAGGTGACAAGCGTGTGGGCGTGCACCGATAGGGATTGTGACTTGGTCCGTCCCGTAGCGACTATTAAGCCGCGTATTTGAATTGAAACCTTGCGATATCCTGTATTTTAGAAATTTATACCTGGTTATGGGCTGTAAGCCATATTTGGGGCCTTTTGCCGACCCGTTTAGAACCTCAGAGGTACTTTTACACTATTCTCACACTATCCTGATAGAACATCTGTGAAATCAGTCATGTTTACCACTTGTTGTTATTTTCACTGTTATCACACTTCTTGGAAACTCTGAGAAGTATTTTGGGTTGAGTCTCGTGAGTTGAGATGAATTGCCCGTGTGGCTTGTGAGGATGATTGAGTGAGGCGGAGCGCCGAGTATGTGAGGATAGTTATGGATCGGGTTGCACACCGCAACAATATATATATTATATATTACATATGGATCGGGCTGCATACCGCAACAATATATATTATGTATGGATCGGGTTGCACGCTGCAACAATATATGTATTGTATATGGATTGGGCTGCGCGCCTCATAAATCTATATTATGTATGGATCAGGCTACATGCCGCAGCAATATATGTATTATATATGGATCGGGCTGCACGCCGCATCAATATACATTATATATGGGTGGGGTTGCATGTCGCGGAAATGTGTATATTGGATCGGGCTGCACGTCGTAGCAGTATAGCGCTTGGGCGGAAGGAGCCCCTCCAGGAGTCTGTACACCCCTAGTGAGCGCAGTAGACTATTATATTGATCGGGCTGCACGCCGCAACATATGTTATATGGATCGGGCTGCACACCGCAACAATATACATAATATATTGATCGGGCTACGCGCCGCAGTATATATATATATATAT
>ML421891.1:0-109145 GCA_005239525.1 Nicotiana knightiana | reverse complement strand
AGACTCAAATATTTGAAACAAGGTTTTCATCAGGGGGAGTAAAATACGCGATGCACTTTTTTTTCCTTACTAAGGTTTTTTCCCACAGGGTTTTCCTTATAAGGTTTTTAATGAGGCACCTAGCAATGCGTATTACTAAATATGTGTACTCTTTTTCCTTCACTAGAACTTTTTTCCACAGGGTTTTTCCTAGTAAGGTTTTAATGAGGCACATTATCTTTTAATGAACATCCAAGGGGGAGTGTTATAAATATATATTATATAATGGATGTTCATTTAGTACTCCGTTGTAAATAAGCTTCCTGAAGAAGCTTATCCATACGGGACACTGCCGTAAATATGTTTATCTATTTAGTACTCTATTGAAAATAAGCCTCCTGAAGAAGCTTATGATTTTGGTACTCCGTTATGGATAAACATTACCTCCGGAAGAAGATTATCTACATCTGGTACAGTCGCAGCTTACAAGCAGCTTACACAGCAGCTTGCAGTAGCAGCTTACAAGCAGTTTACAGTAGCAGCTTACAAGCAGCTTACACAGCAACTTACAGTAGCAGCTTACACAACAGCTTCCTTCTTCTATAAATAGAGGAGATTTCAGTTCATTATGTACTTGAGTTTGAAAGTTCAATAATATATCAGTCTCTCTCTAAACTTGTCTTTAGTTTATTTACTTTACAGTCGTTATTTTATAACAATTGTCTATTTGTAGGGATTTCTCTTTTAACATTTATCTTTCCTTTCTTCTATTTAGACTCTCTTATTTTCCTTCCCTTCCTCACTTAACAGAAATTATACATATTCATTCAAGATTCTAGGAGTCAAAGTCACTAACACACTAACTCTCCTATTTTCTGGCCTTTTATTTTTCTTTTAGTTTCGTTTTCAGGTGAAATAAATTAATATAATACTTACATAATATTCATAGTATAATTTACATTATATTCCTTTATACAAATATATATTGATGAAACCTGAAGAGTAATGGTGAAATATTTTGATGAAATATTTACGTTATATCCATAGTTTAATTTCAGTTAATAATGATTTATTTTATTGAAGGAATACTAAAATTATATAAAACTTTTACAATATAATATATTATAAATATATTAAATGTATATTTTGCTGAAAAAATAAAATTGTCCAACATAAAAACAAAATATTGAAAAGAAGAACTACCAGAAATCGTAAAAATTGCGCGGGGCACCCTACTTGGTCGCCCCCATTTAACCTATACCCGCTTTTTTAAAAACTTATAACTTGTACCCATTTTTTAAATAACTTCAGCTCCTCTTTCCCTCGCTGCTGAAGTTCACCAGTTATAAAGACAAAACTTCAGCATACGGGGCTGAAGTTCTCCAGTTACAAAGACAAAACTTCAGCTCTAGAGTTGAAGTTCCCAAGTTATAAAGACAACAACTTCAGCATACGGGGCTGAAGTTCCCCAGTTACAAAGACAAAACTTCAGCTCTAGAGCTGAAGTTTCCCAGTTACAAACTTCAGCTCTAGAGCTGAAGTTCCCAAGTTATAAAGACAACAACTTCAGCATACGGGGCTGAAGTTCCCCAGTTTCAAAGACAAAACTTCAGTTCTAGAGCTGAAGTTTCCCATTACAAACTTCAGCTTTAAACCTTAAGTTCCCAAGTTATAAAAAAATCACAAAGACAAAACTTCAGCTCTAGAGAACTTCAGCTCTAGAGCTGAAGTTTTGTCTTTGTAAACTGGGGAACTTCAGCCCCGTATGCTGAAGTTTTTGTCTTTATAACTGGGGAACTTCAGCCCCGTATGCTGAAGTTCCCCAGTTACAAAGACAAAACTTCAGCTCTAGAGCTGAAGTTCCCCAGTTACAAACTTCAGCTTTAGAGCTGAAGTTCCCAAGTTATAAAGACAATTACAAAGACAAAACTTCAGCTCTAGAGAACTTCAGCTCTAGAGCTGAAGTTTTGTCTTTGTAAACTGGGGAACTTCAGCCCCGTATGCTGAAGTTGTTGTCATTATAACTTGGGAACTTCAGCCCCGTATGCTGAAGTTCCCCATTTACAAAGACAAAAATTTCAGCTCTAGAGCTGAAGTTCCCCATTTACTAGAGCTGAAGTTCGCAAGCTACTTCAGGCCCGTCTACTAGAATGCTGAAGTTTTGCGTGATTGCCTTTGCTACTTCAGTCCCGCATGCTGAAGTTATGCGCAAAAGCGGGTACGAATATAATTTTTTTTACAATACGGGTATAAGTTAAAACGTGGCACAAAAAGTGGGTAGAGATGCAAAAGCCTCCCAGAAATCCCCTTTGTATAAATATACTTCGGAGGTATAATTTCATTATAAAACATCGTATAAACAAGGTATGTTTTTGATTTAAATGTGGTTATGTAATATTTTTGGTATATTATAAGTATAAGTATATATAAATGTTTATATATAAAATGTCATATTTTAAAACAGACATGTTGTATAAAATATTTGAAAAAATTTGCCATACCGATGAGCAATGACAACATATCGAAAATAAATTTTATTCTTGCACACTTGCTCGTGTGGCAAGTGATGATATTATGTATAATACACCAAATTATATAGCATTGAAGAATAAAAAGTATGGGGAGAAAGAATATTTGGTTTAACTCTTGCGTTTGTAATTTAGTGATGGGAAGAACTTCTACTGAAATAAGGAAAGAGATGAATAAAAGAAAATATGGCAAGTCAACATAGTCCCTTGTTTTTAGGAAGAGTTAGAAAATAAATACGTTATTAAATACTAGTACTTTATTTATATATGTTGTATTTGTAATAAAATGTGCTATTATTGGAATAATCCAAATATAGTAACATCAATATAAATACTATTTTATAAGAGCCCTACAATGTAAAAATCTCTTGTAATTTTCCAACTGACCCATCTAACATTTATTGCATCTTTGAAAAACTTTATATAGAGATATTATTGTTAATTAATATTAACCCTTAATTACACGAATTTTATTATTTGAACTTTGAACATGTGACCAAACTAATATACAGAAATATATGCTCCCCCCTCCCCCTATGATGATGAGTTGGAGAGAATCTCATGAAAATAGTATTACTTTGTCTTATGCACAAGCACTAATAAATAGTATCCACTTTAAGAGATTTTATTTATAGCACTTTTGAATAGAAACGAGATCGCTAACACATATTTATATTTATGGAGATACATTCGCTTATACTCCTCTAGTTTGTGGTTCACACTAAAAAAAAAAAAAAAAAATTGTGAACAAATTCTGTAGTTAAATAAAAAAATTTGTTATCAATCTGTTAGCAACAGATTGGTAACATATTATCAAAAAGCTTGTTAATTACGAGCAATTTTGCAATTCTTACAAGTGGGAGTTTTTCCAAATTCTTTGAACAACCACTTCTAGGTGTTAACTTTGGAAGTGGAAGCCGCTCAAGGTAAACGAGACGAGGAGTTTCCCTTTCGTTATTCGATACTTGCTTTGAGGTTCAATTAATTCAAATTTACGCAAAAATATCTTATTTTAAAAAGTAAATCGCTCCATACTAAAGAATAAAGTACTTCATATTTTTTAGGGAAAGGGGCTAAATATAACCCTCTAGTTCCATATATTGTCTACGTTTAATCTTCGTTATACTATTGGCGCAAATTTTACCCCTATCATTATATTATCGGGCCAAATTATTCCTACAATCAGCGAATTTTTAAAAATATCCCTTGATCTATCAAGTAATCCAAAATCTCCCAAGTTCCTTTTATTTAGTTCACTTGTGTTGTTCTTCTTGGTCTACTGTTTTTAAAATAATTGGCATTTACCTGCTTTCTGAATTAGAAAAAAAAAGAAGAAAAATTATTAAATAATATAACCGAATAAACAAAATATAGTAAATTGAAAAAACTAAGATAAGTAGCTTTTCTAAATTCTAAAAGTATTTACAACATCTCAATTTTAATGAATTCGTTGCACCAAATGTATGGAGACTTTACAAGTATTAGTGATTGAAGTTGAAGTTCCTCGGAGACTTTATATTATCTAATTCAACTTTGTTTCAATTAAATGCCTACACATTGTGCACTCTTAAGTTAGTCGATCGAACTCTATACTAACCATGCAATGACAAAATATATTTGAACATACATGATGATCAGCTGTATTAAATACAAAATAAATAGACCCACTAAATTCTACCGTGTGTATATGATTGAAAAATAAATAAAATTTAATATCAATTTTATTTATTACAAAAAGAGAAATGGGTGCATCGGTAATTTAAAAAATTATGAATAATTTGTATAATTTAGTAACTTAGCATTCACATCAATAGTAATTTTTAAAAATAGTGGACAAAAAAGAACAACAAATGATTTAAATAAAAGAAATTTTGGAGATTTTGGATTACTTAACAGATCAAAGGATATTTTTAAAAGTTTACCGATTGCAGGGGTAAATTTATCCCGATAATATAATGGTGGAGCTAAATTTAGCTCAATAGTATAACGAATGTTAAATATAGATAATATACGAAAGCAAAGGGGTGTATATTTGGCCCTCTTCCCTATTTTCTACCGTAACCTTTGGTAGTGAGGAACTCAATTGTTTGGAACACATAAAATGCACATCTTTTATCACATTTGTATTATTAGGATTTTGATGCAAGGGTTATATCAATAAAAAGAAATTTAGGGACATGTTTAAAAGATGAATGGTCAATTTCATTGATATTTGATTGTGCAATAAACACAATTTTTATAATAATTAAACGGATAATTGATATCCCTTTTCCTTTCAAAATTTTCACTGATAGTTAATTTTCTTTCGAGCATATATTGGAGGAGTATGTATTTGCATAGTAAAATTAATGTTGAAATCCATATATAGGCATATACTAATTGTTTTTACACGTTTATAAATATCGCTATATTTTTTATTTTAGTAATTAATAGGAGTACCACTTATTTTAACTAGTATCGGAGTAGTAATAATTTTCTCTCTTCTGCCACTGCGCCCAGTAAACCTCACAACATCACAAAATGGCCGGAGACCTGTTTGAAGATTTGCCTCCTCCGGCAGCGCCACTAACTTCCGTCTATGGTTCCGCCGTCACTCTTACTGAGGCTTCGGCAGCTCCACCACCACCGCAACCTCCACTTCCGCCTCCTGCTCTGAAGAGTGCCCTCAAACGTTCCAAACCACCTGCGGAATCACAGCCTGAAAGTAGGTCAATTTTCTGTTCTTACCCATGATAAGTTCTAACTTTCTAGGGTTTTTGTTCCAAGTATGATCAATTAGATAGCTGACTTGTTTAATCTTAAGTTCCTCTACTTCAATTCGGGTTGTTGTGGTGCTCCTTTTTCGAATTTTCCAATCCTTCAGGTCAATTTTGATGACGGACAAGAAAATTGAAATTGGGAGCTAGAAAAGGCTGCAACCTCAATCCAATTGTTGCGTCCTGTTACTCTAGTGATACAAGCTGAAGCAAATTAGTCTATGTATGTAGGCTATATTAATTGAGAATATGTTTTAGACTTTATCACTACTACAGTAGGTAGCAGTGCTTTCTAGGAGTGGTTTAACCTTTTAGATATTTGTACCTTTAGGCTTTAGAAAATATACTGAACTCCTAATGCTTTTTTATTTATATTTGCATCATTGGCCTTAGATGATAAAGAAGAAAGTGAGTATCGATATGGATCCAACTTGTTTGGGATTGAGGCATACTAATAGTAATAGTATTAGTCATAGTCATAGTAGTAGTAGTAGTAGTTGTGATTTAGTATTGCAATGAAAGAGGCCATATATACTATTTTACGATTGAGGCTTATTCATGGATTAATCTATCCACTTTATGCTATACATATAATAGCAATTCATGTTTTGATCATTTCTCTCGTTCGTGGCTCTAGTCCTACAACTTGTTACTATTTGTTTGTTGTTATATGGTGAATATTTGAGTTTGGTAAAGTATTGAGTGGCTGTTGATAACTTGCAGCTTCTGCTCCTGAAAAACGATTGAGGTTTAAAACAACCACGGATGCCTCGGAGACGCAAGTTATTGAAGCCATGCAAAAAATAGCATCACATATAAAGAACATTCCAAAGTTTAGTAAAGCGTCAAAGCTTGCATTGCAGCTGATTCAGGCTGGCAGTGTAAAGCCTGCAACTAGTGACCATTTCTTTGCCATTCTTGAAGCTGCAATGTCATCGCTTACCACCTGTAATGAGCCCTCTGTACGAGCAGATTATCATGAGTTGTTCACAGCTGTGCAAGATACAATTGAAGTAAGCAGTGCATCATTTGTTTACAAGTGGTTTTGTTTGAATCTTCTTATAGTGTAATTTATCTGATTGTAAATTTTTTCATATGCAGTGTCTTTCGAAGAAACAGCAAAATATGATAACTACATGGATCCTGAGGGCGGTGGTGGCTAATGACCTCTTCACCGATGACAGTTTTGTGGTATGCTTTCATTTCATTTTACTTGCAGCTTGCTAGAGCCTCTATTGCAGCAGAGTTCTATTTGGTTTTTTACTAAGAGTTTCATGCATTATTATTCTGGAATTAGATCAATCACTTTGAAGGCACTCATTTTGTTAAGTATTATGAAGGCACTTTAATGAGAAGCTCTTCTTCACTTAGATTCCTTGCAATTTGATCTGATACTGGGTTATAGACTGCGTGCCTACTATTTAGTTCAGTGAGGAGCTTTATGAAGCTTCTGGATTTTTCAAAATAGTAACACTTTCGCTCATGTAGGGAGTAAGGAGTCTGGAATTGCATGCTTGACTCAAAAGGAAATGGTTGTTGAAAGTCAAGAGAGTGTTAGGTTCTCCAACGACCAAACATGTACTTTTACAAAGTTACCATTCTCAAAAAAAAAGTTAATTTACAAAGAGAAACAAGTGAGGTCTTGCAAACAATTTAGGTGAGAAAAGAAAGCTTCTAGTCTATCAACTGATAAAAAAAAAGCTTTTAGGTTATCAATCCGAGTTAGGGAGCCCATATGAAAGATGAACCCATTACAAGCTCATTCAACAGAGGCTCGGTGATGGCTGGAGAGTGACAGCGTCATGATAATCATACTTGGCATAAATTGAACATCGAGATAGAAGTATTACTGCTACATGTTGTAACTGAAACAAAATGTGGAATGGGTAGCTAGGAGACTAGATAGAGTATGATTTCACCTTATAGACATTTTTGCTTGGCTTGAATAGGCTGACTGCCAAATGAAATGAGCTCTACAATTTTGAGCTCGAGCTCGGAAACAACTGACACCCAGTTTAGCCAAAGATCAAACAGCCTGTGATCCAGATCAGCTTGGTCTTTGTATGAAAACTAGTCCCATAAGATTTCTTTACCTCAGAATGAGCCAATGAGGGGCTGTGCTTTAATAACAAAATGCTAGATTCGTAGGAGGCATTTGCGAGGTGCTGCTCGACCTTGTAGTTGAACCTAAAGGTTTCTTGATTCAATCAAATTTCTGGCTTGAGGCAGAGCAGTTTTATGTAAGTTTGTTGTAAACAAGAAGGATAGAACACCAAACAGAGTGCAAGTGACATTTGAATTGACTTTGCTAAAATATTACTGATCAACTGATCCTCTCATTTCACACCATTGAGCAAACTTTGTTGGCAAAGTGTGCAATTGCTTAAAATTTTTCAGATTTAAGAGTTGATGAAGAATTTTATGAGTTTATTGTATCATAGCTAGATGGGCTTAGATGCCGGTGTCTAAAAGCATTCATAATTAGCATGTTTTCAGAAGCAAAAATGGACATATTACATCTTACCCTTTTGGTTTTATTCCACATGCAAAATGAAAGATTAACAACCTATATGAAATCTGAAACTGCACCTTCTTCTCTTGGTCGTTTCCTCTATTTCCTTTGAGCTTATAATATATCTCTGCTGGGCAGTTGGCATGTCAAACAAGGGCTATTACTGTTTTCAATTATGTTGTTAAACTGCATATTATTTTCTTATGGTGAAAGCACCTACATGACATCTAGGTGCCTGGCAACTTCTATGAGAAACACTCTGAATCTCTAAGTAGGTACCTCTTGTTCGCAAACATGGATAACATCAACTAGCATGTAAAACATTTATTGCTCCAATCAAGATTGATCTGAACTGCAAAAATTCCATTGGAATTTTTATGCTGGTTCAGGTATAGACTTGAAGAAGAGGTATCATTAAAGCCATTGCATTTTTTTGTGGAAGATGCAGAACTGGATGCAAGTTGGGCGCGGTCCGGTAATTTTTTCTACTGACTTATCTTTAAAAGCAAAAGGAAAACAGAAAAACATTGACACTATGCACTGCCAGGAGTTGAAATTTCACATCCCTCAGGTCCAAATGAGACAAAGAATAGTTTCAAGTTTCAAAGATCCTTATTAGCGGACCTGGTGTGAGTTAATGCGATTTTAGTAGTTTTGACTGGTTAGCTTCCTTTATTCCACTTTATTTTATTTCGACGTCTTCTATTCCTGTTTATTGCAATATCTTTGACTCTCCAAGACACTTCAATCATCTTATGGGATATTTAGACTTCTAACTACAATGATTTCAGGACTAGCTCAGTTTTGTATTGTTGATATTTGACCTATTTCAACAGCAGATCATAATATTTTGTATAAGGATAGCTTAGAAATTTTATCTCACCCACTATGATATTAACATGTTTGAGTAATAATAATAATAATAATAATAATAATAATAATAATAATAATAATGTGTTTGAATGCGCTATGCAAGAGTGATTCACTACTTAATTTGAAAAAGTTACTCAGATTGTAAAACATTCACTACCATGTAGCATTTTCTGTAGAACTTACCTTCATTCAAATTGTGAAATATAAGTTTTGTTCCACAACTATAAGACCGACAATGTTATATGGTAGTGAATGTTGGGCCGCTAAAGTCCAGCATATCCACAAGATAAGTGTTGCGGAGATACGGATTCTAAAGATGGATGTGAACAAGATTAGATAAGACTAATAATGACCGCATTCGCCAGAAGGTGCAAGTAGCATGCATTGAGGATAAAAGTAGAGAACGGTGCTTGAGATGTTTTGGTCATGTCATGTGTCGACCTATAGATGCACTGATCCGTATGTTTGAAATCATGGTGAATGAAGGTGTTATGGATACACCTAAAATTGCATGGAAGGAAGTTGTCTCGAAAGATCTAAAGACTTAGCTAAAAATAGGACACAATGGAAGAAATAGATCCATATAGATAGATGACATCTACTAGTTGAAAATAAGTGTTAGTCTTCTCTAGTTAGAAAACTTCTATTATTATTATTATTATTATTGTTATAATAATAATAATAATATTCGGGAGAAGGTGGGCATGGCTCCCATGGACGACAAGATGCGGGAAGTGAGGCTTAGATGGTTCGGACAGGTGCGGAGTAGGAGCCTAGATGCCCCGGTTAGGAGGTGTGAACGGTTGACTTTGACATGTACGAGGAGAGGTAGAGGGTTGCCTAAGAAGTACTGGGGCGAGGTGATCATGTAGGACATGTCGCAACTTCAGATTTCCGAGGACATGGCCCTGGATAGAGAGATGTGGAGGTTCAGCATTAGGGTTGTAGGTTAGGGGGTAGTTGAGCGTTTTTTCCTCGTTGTTCTGGCTAGTCTGATAGTGTTTTGTATAGGACTACTAGCGATTTTTGTTCCATCACACTTTTTTGTTTTATTTTTATTTTTATTTTTATTTTCAATTTTTATTATTACCATAATTATTGCCCTTCCACTTATTTGTTGTCGCTTACGGTGCTGATATTATTTGTCTGGTTTTTGTTGTTGTTACAAATCTTTTGTCTTTGAGCTGAGGGCCTCCCAGAAACAACCTCTCTATCTTCCGGGGTAGAGGTAAGGTCTGCGTACACTCTACCCTCCCCAGGCCCTACTAGTGGGACTATTACTGGGTTCTTGTTGTTGTTGTTGTTGTTATTTATATATAACTTAATTTTCACTTTTCTTGTTTGGTATGATGATGACTAGGGGTGTTCGCCAGTCGGTACGATACTGTATTTAGACATTTCGGTTCGGTATTTTCGGTATTCGGTTTCTTAAAATGCTATATTAATTCCGTACCTAATTATATTCGATATGGTTCGGTTTTTCTCCTTTCGATTTTGGTTTATTCGGTTTGAATACTAATTAGTATATAGAGTCATAGACTGTAATATTCTTAATTAAAGTACTCAAAAGTACAAAATCTTAAAACATGTATCGGCAAAAGTTATGTCCAAAACCAACAAATATCAACCCCAGAGAAAATTGTACATAAATGAATGAATTTGATCATTAGAAATGTCTTGTTACTTGCTTAGAGTTAATTGATGAACTTAGAGATAAAAGAAAGCAAAATTTTAGATTTTTTATATTTTTTGAATGGTAACATATTACTTAATCGTAGCACAAAGGCTGTGCTAAGGCCATGTATGCATATATCAAAAAGAGCAAAAACCACAACTATCTATCATTGAATCTACATCCTGTACAAAATCTTCCTTACACCAAAAGTGAAACAAAAATAAGCAGTTCATCTTGATCTTTTGTAAGGAGTTGATGTGTCCTTCAAAACATCTACTGTTTCTTTCCATCCAAATGGTCCACCATATACATCCCGGGATAGTCTTCCACCACTTTTTTTGTTTGATCAAGTCTCCAGAGAAATTCTAGTAGCTCCCCTGTACTCCTGGACATGGCCGAAGACAGTCCTTTCATACTCAAGAATAGGTGCCATAAAGTTCTAGCAAACTGACAACGTAAAAATAAATGGCTACTGCTTTCAGCCTCATTTCCACACAGATAACACCTTGAACACAATGGCATGCCTCTTCTCATTAGATTGTCTTGTGTTAGACAAGCATCCCTGGCTGCTAACCATACAAAGCAGGCTACTTTAGTTGGTATTTTGGCTTGCCATATTGTTTTCCAACTCCATAACTGGGTTTGCTGACCTTGTTGGTTGAGCAGTTTGTATGCTGAATTCACTGCAAAAGAGCCACTATTGTGCCTTGTCCATTTAACCCTATCCTCCTCCACTGTAGTCCCCTTGAACTGATCGAGAAAATTCAAAAATTCAGTGAATCTAGGCAATTCCCAGTCATTTAGTTCTCTTCTAAAGTTGAAAGTCCATCCATGATGATCCCAACTGTCTTCCACCGTGGCTTCATTATTCAAACTCAAAACTTTCATGTCACTGAAAAGGTCTTTCAAAGGTCCATGTCCTAGCCAATTATCATTCCAAAAGGATGTTTTCCTCCCATTCCCATTTTAGATTTTTTATATTTATGTTATAATTAATAACATGTGTATTGTGCAATATAATATATACTTCGGTACAATATCAGTATTTCAGTATTTTATTTTAAAATACGAAATATCATACCTAATACCAATTTTTTTTTAAAAAATTAAACCAAATACCATACCGAATTCCAAATATCGACTAAATACCAAAATTTTCAGTTTCGGTAAGGTAATTCGGTATTTACCAAATTATGCACTGCCCTAATGATGACATGAGTTGAGTTTAAATGAATCAGTGATGATTCATATTGCTGGTTCCGAGTTGTTGGGGATTGAGGCGTAGTAGTTGTTGTTGCTGCTGCACTCAGACCTTATCAAATCTGTGCTGCTTATCTACCCCTTAGAAGGATTTCTCACTTCCTGTAGTAGTACTTTCATTATTCGTCACCAGCAGATATTACAAAGTAAAAGGCCAACAAGTATTTGATTATAGTGTTGGTAGTTGATGCTTTATTGGAGATCATGTGACAACTGTTTCTGCTGTTTGTGTGTTAAGTGCTGTCAAGTGCTCATATAGATGGAGTGTTCTACTCAGGTCCTTGCTTCTCCTACATGAAGATCTAATAATCCAACTACTCTCTTGAGGACAACCTCGATTTCAATGACTACCCTTTGGGGATTCTTTTGACTATGTCATCCATATTGCTAATCTAAGGCAAACAAATAGAGACAGGTTATTTTCTTTTGGTCACATGACCAGCACATGTGCAAAATCCCTTTAGGTTTGATGGTTTGGAGAGAAAAAGTTCTCGCTTTTGGCCTACTTGAAGGATCTTTTTTGTCAAGAGTGATATTTAAGAACCAATAATTGAGGGGCATTGGTCAAATTTTGCTACTCTGCTGTAAACATGTTCTTAAATTTGTTTCCTCCAGTTATCTGTAATTCTGATAGTCTTTAATCTTCTATTTTTTCTCTGCTGTGTTGCACTCCAGTTTTCAAAAGCAACTGGGAGGATTAAAGAAGCAATTTCAAATCTTCCTGTTGCAACAGAAGATGATGATGTAGAAGAGGCTGCTTGTTTGGAAGAAAAGACCGAAGCTGCGAATGAAGATGCCCCGACGGGCAATAAAGAAGAGAGTGATCCATTTGGACTTGATGCTTTGATTCCGAGCACATCAAAGAAAGACGACAAATCAAAGGGGAAGAGGGTGACCCTGGCTAAAGCAAGAAAAGGAGGAGAAGAAGAAGAAACCAAGAGATTCCTGAGATCACAGCGAGAAGCCTTGATTTCCTGTTTAGAAATTGCCGCGAACCGTTACAGAACCCCATGGTCGAGTATCAATGGACTATTAAAGCTTTGTTATGTCCTTCAGCTAATTAAAATGTCAAATACGCTATTATCTACGATTTCTCATAGGTTGTGACTTCTATTTGTCAGGTGCCAAACAGCTATTGACATCTTAGTCAAGCATGCATTTGATAATATTTCAAGGTTCACCTCCCGACAGAGGGATGCTATTGAGAAACTTTGGACTTCTGTCCGTGAACAGCAAGTTCGGAGGAAGCAAGGGAAATCTGTGTCTGGTAAACTTGATGTAAATGCTTTCGAGCATCTCCAGGCAAAATATGCAACTGAGAAGATCAGCATCCGGCGTGCTGTTGGAGGCAGTGGGGATCGGAAGTGTCAACAGTGGCTTGGTTGATTTGATTCCTCTTGTAATGCAATCTTTAGCAAGGCACATCTGGTTGCAAAGTAGTTATGATTGTATTTACTCTGAGAAAGAGGACTAAAAATTTGAGTAGTACATGAATTCCATGGTGAGCAAAAGTTTCACTATCATCCTTTTTTTTTTCGTTCCCTTGTGTGTCTTAATGAAATACTACACCGTTAGGTGTTGAAAATACTTAAAACATTCCTATGACCGATGTCACTTACATAGTCCCGTGAGTCGTTACTATTGGAGTTATATTCAGCCGCTTTATAGAACATGTCAACTCACAATAGGAAATTGCCAATTTTAGAAGAATAATAGCAATACCAACTCCCCAATAGACAGCAATAGCAATTGAAGTGGGTTTGCACACTAGGATGAAGCATTATTTTAAACATTTTTAACTACAAAAGATGTGAATTCCAGTAAAATTAAATAATCAATCTTCCTATAAATCCTACTATCATTTTTTTTGGGACGAATGTACTGAAAGAAAAAACTTTTGGAGGGGGAGACTGAAAGATAAGAAGAAGTCTTGTACCAACAAAGAAAAAATTACACGTCGTGTTACACAATTGTAAACAAAAGAAGGGGTAAATGTGTAAAGATCTCAAACTACATGGGTAGCGAAATGCAAAAGTTAAAATCCTAAACCCTAATCCCTCTCTATAAATTTGCTAAAACCCTACTCACTAGCAATTGTCTCCAAAATCTTCTTCTGCGCCCAAAGGTATGTCACTTGTCTTCTCTTTTCACCAGATTGGTTACTGTCAAGCATCTCTCTATTTAATAAACCCTAAGTATTTATGAGAAGAAGCACATATCGAAGGCTTCACAGTCAGAATTTTGAGAAACGCTGTGTGAGCTCAAAACTTGTGCTATATCGAAATTTCATGTAACTAGTCCAATTATTGGTGTCCTCTTGATCTGCATTTGTTGCAATTACTCAGGAGGGTTCGTTATGTGATTGACATTTTTGTTATACTTCATTTGAAATAAGTATATTTTCTTGAATCTAAATTCGTTATGTATTTAGAATTTTAATGTAGTGGATATGGAGTAAGAATGCACCCATTACCCTTTTGTGATGGTTAATGAAAAATATATATATTCATTGATAAATTTGTATATATAGGCTGAGCTGAAAACCCTGAGTTTATATGCTTCCAGGTAACTTTACCCCTGCTTTGGGTGTTATTTTCATTGTCCCCAAAGCAGTGTTATGTTATGATGTTCTTGTAGCAAATGATATAGCAATTTTGTGAATAAAAATGAGCATGCGTGGCGTCTAGTTTATAGTTTAGTTATACTGAGTGGTAGAATTTGTACGATATCTTTCTCTTGGTAGAGATGCTAGAAGTTTGCATTCCTGTTTTTTGGTCAAGTATTTGAACAGAGCTTCTTTTTGAGATGATTATTTTACTAGCAAGTATGTTTAAATAAGATAGTGTCTTCTGGGTCTGTATGTAGAAAAATATAGTAGTCAGGGGCTTCCTTCGCGGAAAATTACACTGTACATATAAGACAATTTGTTTTGTGCCTCTATATATTATATTTTATATACCCTTGCCACAGCCCGAATGCATAGCTCAGTGGTCAAGTGGCTTCAAAATATTTGTGAGTTTTTGGTTCAGTTCCCACTGGCCACATTCTCTTTTAACTTTTCTTTT
The DNA here is from genome assembly GCA_005239525.1 of Nicotiana knightiana. Taxonomy (NCBI): domain Eukaryota; kingdom Viridiplantae; phylum Streptophyta; class Magnoliopsida; order Solanales; family Solanaceae; genus Nicotiana; species Nicotiana knightiana. Next base: position 94,497 of record ML421891.1, on the reverse strand, counting down.
TCAACCCCCTTGGTGGAAATCCTTCTTCCGCTGCTGATAGTAGTTAGAGGATATGCGGATGAATGAAATTTTTTATACGAGTATGTATCTAGATTATATGCTCATTTGAGATAGTTTGCAGAAAAGATTGTTATTATGTATGTTTGTTCTTTTTTCTTTTGTTCAGACAGTTTGTTCCTCTCTTTTTTTATTCCTTTGATCATTCTTTTTCCCTTTGTTTTGTTTTTTGTCATCGAAGGTTATATGAGAATCTTCTCTTTTATCACACTAAATAGTCTTTTAGCGTGTATTAACTGGTGTATGTATGTTATAATGCAGGTTTAAAAGTAATTATGGCGAAAAATCCAAAGGTTTTCTTTGACATATTGATTGGCAAGGCCAAGGGCGGGAGAGTTGTGATGGAACTGTTTAAAGATAAGACTCCTAAAACTGCTGAAAATTTCCGTGCTCTCTGCACCGGTGAAAAAGGGATTGGGCAGTTAGGGAAGCCATTACATTACAAGGGCTCGGTGTTTCATCGTATCATTCCACACTTCATGTGCCAGGGTGGAGATTTCACCCGAGGAAATGGGACTGGAGGAGAATCAATATATGGTGCAAAATTTGCTGACGAGGACTTCAGTGTGATGCACACTACACCCGGCCTCCTTTCAATGGCAAATGCTGGACCAAATACCAATGGTTCTCAGTTCTTTATCACCACAGTACCAACGCCTTGGCTTGATGGGAAACACGTTGTGTTTGGCAAAGTTGTAGACGGCTATAGTGTTGTCAAGGAAATGGAAAATGTGGGTTCAGATAGTGGAAAAACAACATGCACCGTCTCCATTGAAGACTGTGGGGAGCTAAAGGAGAACTAAGTGAGGAGATAATGTAATTTTTGAGCAACATGTCATGGTACTGGAGTTTCTCACCTAGGCTGTGTAAAAATCTTATATGCAGGTTTTTTTTGACGAGCTGCTATTATTTGTAGAGGTTTGCAAAGTTATGTAGTTTCATTCAATAATTGGTGCAATGATATTGTATTTTGCTTCTTACCTTGTCTAATTCCCTTCACTTGGGAATATACTCTAGATCATGTTCAATAAAACTGAAGGAGCCTTTCCTTGATTCCCCTGTGTAATGGATTATTTTTTGTCTAAATTTTGGTGAGCAGAGCAGAGTTATTTTAGATTGGGTAGGATAGTTGAAACACCATATGCATAACAACAACGATGACGAATTCAGTTAATTTCACAAGTAGGGTTTTGGGAGGGTAGTGTGTATGTATACTTTATCCCTACCCTGAGATGGCACATGGCACATATTGCTATTTCCGAGACCGTTGTTTTAAAAAAAAACACCATATGTATAAATGAAAAAGGCATAAGTACCTCTGATACAATCTAGATGTGAATGAAAACTCATTGAGAGTGTTGATGAGTTTCTATGTTTGTTGATTAATTTGTTAAGGTGAACTTGCAAGGGGATTGCTTCCCCTTGAGTGTTGTTCCTATAGTTTTGGGTCAATTAAATCTTAAATTGATTGAGTATTTGTTTATTTCAAATGTACTTTCAATTTTCTTAGTTGGTTCTCTACTCCATCTTTATTTTTCTATCATTTTATTTGTGTTCTTGTTATTTTGCTTCCGCGTTCATATCATCTTGGTATCAGAGCTAGTCTAGTGTTTGTTTTTACAATCACTGTTAGGTAGGAATGGCAATGAGGCGGAGCGAGTGCGGGGCTGATTGGAGCTTAACCTGCAAAATTTCAACCCGCCCCGCCCCCCATAGCAATTTTTACTATTTTCAACCCGCCCGACATTTTTTTTTTTGCTAAAAAAAAACAAGTTTAATATTTTACTCTTTTTAGTTTCTTAAATCCCTCGTATGGATCCAAATATTATATTTCTATTATCAGAGATTATAAATCTGTGCATGCATTTTTAATTCATTACTCTTGTATTTTCGGAAATTTCATATTTGCAATAGCTTTCCTAAATGAATCCTGAAGATACGACTTGTGACAGCTTGTCTTGTATTTGTATCATGCTTTGTAGTTACTTCTGAATTTGTGTCACCTTTTTCTTTTTTCACTTTCTCCCACTCTTTTTCCTTTTTTCTTTTCTCTTTTGCAGGTGAAAACATGGGCACCGCTGTAGAATACATTCTGCACAACAGGAAAGCTTGAATTGGAGCTTATATACAAAGTTCAAGTTTAGTGCTACGAGGAAACCCACAACCGCCCCACCCCGCATTAGTTTTTGAAAAAACAGTTTCAACCCGCCCCCGCCCTGCCGCGTTGCCATCCCTACTGTTAGGATTTGATTTATCAGAAAATCACAAAAATATATTTTCTTCGAAAATCCAAATAAAAAAATCCTTAGTTCTTCACTGTTTAGCTTCAGATCTGTGCAAAATTGCTGGTATTTTTTTTATATTTTGCTTGAGTTGCGTCACTGAATTTTAATCAAGACCTTAATCTAACCGAAAATCGTGTATTGGTGTTGAGATTTGGCATTGCAAAATAGAAATAGCCATTGTTGGCCGTGTGCTACAAATCGGATCCGAAAGTTTGGTGGATTTGGTTGGAAATTGCTGAATTAATCTGGAATTTGTTTGAAGAATGCGTTGAATCTAATTTTAACACTAGATCTGAATAATATTGCTGGATTGAGTCTGGATTCGAAGATTGAAATTGTGAAAACACCATTGTTGGCCGTCGAGCTTTAAGACTGAAATTTCGATTTTTGAATTTTTGTGGCTCGTTTTCGGAAACTGATTCGGGATTGTTGTTAGAGCTATTCCTTGCTAATTCCAGCTGAAAATTTAAAGAAATCGTGGCTCAAAACGGAAGATTCGCCATGAAACTTTGAAGAACAAGGTACAAAATCTATTTTAGCTGAAAACTTAGATCTGAAAAGTGAAATTCGAAGTTTGGATGTTGATCGAGAAAAGGCTAGAAGCTGATTAAATCCGTTTAAGCTATTGTGCGAAGAAATTTGGATAGAAATTTGAAGAAGAAACTCCATTGTTGAAGCTTAAGCTTCAAAACTTGAAAATGAGTTTTGTTAATTTGGTAGTTGTTTGAAGAAATTGTTGTTTGAGGTTTGTTCATGAAGTTGCAGGGAACTTGTATCTCAAATTTGGTGAGGTTTGTGAAGGGTTGAGGCGTTTTTGATTGAATTTGGAATTGAATAATAAAGAACTTGAGGAACAAAGCTGGATTTTCGATTTTTGCAGGAATAGCCATATTTTGCAGCACAATTTCGAAATTAGCCACTTTTGCCTAGTAATTCATTTTTGCCCAATTTCAAGAATAGCCTTTTCAGCTTGTTTCTTTTTCTTTCTTCTTTCTTTTCTTACTTATTCTAGTTAGTTTACTTTAAGTATTAGTTCATACTTAATGATAAACTAGTTTTTTGTGTACTTAATTTTTTTTATGCTTTTTTCTTCTTTAGTTTCGTTGTTAATTTTCATGTTTCCATTGTCCTTTAGTTATTTTAGCTTTTTTGTTGAGTCACATAAATTCCATTCTCGCCCCGAAGTTGGAAGGTCCACTTGAAAGTACCTTGATTGAGTTTGATATCAGCTTTGGATATTCATCAAAGAGTGAAAAAGGCTTGAATGGTGAGATTTTTAGAGCGTGTGCCTAAAAGCCGAGGGTACAAGAGCGATACACGAGTGGTAAAATTTGAGTGCAATTTTTTAGGGATACACTAAGGGAGTGAATTGGAGAGGTCCTTTTATTTTTAACTTATTTTCTTTGTTTGTAGGTACTATGTCTTTGAATATTGGAGGTACTTCAACTCCAAAGTAGGGAGTCTCTAATGAGACTATTGGAGGCTTATCAAGCTTTTGATTATGAAAGTTGACAACATGGAAAATATGGTCAAGTCTCATGATAACCTTCTTAACCAATGGCAAGGCTTGTCACCTAATCTCAACCAAGGAGTGAGAATTAGTGCAACACTACAAAATAGTTCTACTCCTACCGCACCACATATTGCAAGGCTAATCAATCAACCACAAGTTGATAACAATCAAGTACCAAGACAAGGTCCACTTCCACAAGGTAGACAAGCAAGAGTTGAGCATCAACAACAACCTCTTAGGCCACAACAACCGCAAAATGACTTTGATGATGATTTGGACTATGACGAGCAATATGATGAACATGTTAGAGTCCAACCTAGAAGGAATGGACAGGAGGCTTTCGAGGGAGAGGTGGAAGGTATGGTAGGAACTATCAAGGTAGAAACTTGAATGATGCTTATGATTATGGTTATGATGTAAATGTTGGTAATGAAGAACATGATAGAAGATGGGGAGATGAAGAAGATCGGGGTCTTAATAAAATCAAGACTTCACTGCCTACTTTCAAGGGAAATAGTGACCCCGAGGAATTTTTAGAATGGGAAATACAAATGAAAAGGATGTTTGAGCTTAACAGTGTATCCGATACAAAGAGGTTCAAGCATGCCATTTCTAAACTTGTTGGTTATGCTTCTTCTTGGTGGGAGAAAGAGAAACGAGATAGAAATAGAAATGGAGATATTGCCATCAACTCTTGGGGGTTTCTTATGGTGGTTATGAGAGCAAGATTTGTGCTCGAAGAGTATGTGAATGACTTGCTTACCAAATTTTACAATATGAAGCAAGGAAACAAGACTGTGGAGGCTTACTTTGTAGAGTTGGAGAACATTAGGGGTTAGAGCCAACTTTGATGATAATGGAAGACTCATGATTTCTAGATTTTTAGCGGGGCTTAAGAAGGAAATTTCTAGCCAAATGACTTTGCACAAATTTGTTACTATACATGAGACACTCCAAAGGCTTATCAAGGTTGAAAATAAACTCCAATAAGAGAGGCAACTCAAAGAGAGCAAATCCAAAAATTACAACACTTCATGGAGCAAAAACAAGGAAACTTGGCTATCTCTTTCAAATGAAAACAAGCCAAAAGTTGACTCCAAGTGGCAAAATAACAAAGGCAAACCAATGGTGGAGGCTAAGGAGGGAGGTAACAATTCTAAACTTTATTTTCAAAATCCTAACTCTAATAGGTGCTACAAATGTCGAGGATATGGTCATAAAATGAGTGAATGTTCTAATAGAAGAACCATAATCCTTGTGGAAGAAGCTTATGAAAGGGAAGAATAGAGCATCCAGTGAAGAAGAGGAGGCAGAATGTGATGATGAAGTAGAATATGACACTCCTAATTTACCTTTGTATGTTGTTAGGAGAATGTTGAGTGCACAATTGATGGAAGATATGAACCAAAGAGAGAACTTGTTCCATGGAAGGTGTAAGATAAAAGATCAAGTGTGTTCTTTGGTTGCCAAATTGAACTTGAAGACTCAAAGGCATGCCCGTCCTTATAAACTCTAATGACTTAATGAATGTGGTGAACTTAAAGTGACTAGACAAGTCTTGGTGAGTTTCAAAATTGGAAAGTATGTTGATAATATTCTTTGTGATGTGGTGCCCATGCAAGCATGTCATTTATTGTTGGGGAGACCATGGCAATATGACAAAGATGCTCTCCATGATGGAAGGACTAATAAATATTATTTTGAGGAAAATGGCAGAAAAATAGTCCTTACTCCTTTGACTTCGTTTCAAGTGAGTGAAGACTATAAGCATATGAAAGAGTTGAGTGAGAGAGCCAAGAAAGAAGGAAAAGAAAAGATTGAAAAGAAAGAAGAGAGAACACAAGAGAGATCAAGTGAGGGACATTCTTCTTTCATGACTAATGTTTTTCTTGCTAGTTGTTTGGCTTATTGTGTAGATCCTTTGAAGAAAAATTCAAGTGGAAGTCTTCAAGAAAGAACTCCAAGTGAAGTGACCGAAGCCATCCTAGCACAAAGTGAAGATTCTTCCATTCTTCAAGGAGGTAAAATAGATTCTTTAGAAGTGCATCAAGGTATGATTGCTAAGCCTAAAACTCTTTCTTCTTGTGATGAGCATAGTGATATTTCAAGTGTTAGTTTGGGTACATTTTTTGATTCTAATGATTCTTTGAGTTGTGGAGATACACTAGATAGTGATTCTAGTTGTTTTGATGGTTGGAATGACCTCTTTTCTTATGAAGAAACATTGATTGAGGTCGAGGAAAGCGTAAAAGTTGCATCTTTATGATTTTGTTGAGTTTGATCCATTGATTCCTATTGTCCATGCTTTCTATTTTGAGGATCATTCTTTAATTGATGATGATTGCTTATTTGAAGGTGAATTGAGGGGTAAAGTTTCAAGCTTTAAGCCATTTGATTCTTTCTTGTTTGATTGTGAGATGGAATCGTTTGAGTTTGAGTTGGATTTACTCATCAAAGGTTCCATTTTTGAGAAGTCGTTTGAGATTACTAATGAGATTGTTTTGGAAGCTAAACTTTTTGAAAAAGAAGAAAGTTCTTTACTTGGTGTAAACTTTGTAACTTATTCCACCCATATATTTGATAGAGCTAATTTGTTTCACTACACTAGTGCTTTGAGTTTAAAGCAAGTTGATAACTTTCATGTGGATTGGTGTTATGAGTTTAAGAAAAAACATGCCAAATCTTTCTTGGATGATAATATCGGTGAAGCCAAGAGGCTTGTTTTGTTTCAACATACCATTCTTATTCTTGATTTCTCATGTCGGCTTGAATTCAAGAATGAGTTATTTATTTGGCTTATGCTTATGCTTGGACTTGATAAAGCTATGCGAGTTAATACTTTTCTTGATGATTCTTATATTGGGTCACACTTGGTGTGTAGATTGGAGGTCTTTCATGACAATTCTCATATTTTGGGTAGCTTTTATGCTTTGTTTTGTCCATGGGTATCATTAGATTTTGGTTTGAATGGTTGATTTGTCTTAATTATTGGTTTGGATGCTTGGATTTATCACAAATTTGTTAAAATATGGTTTACTTGTTAGTTTGAGGCACTTGCTTATGTCCAAGTTAAAATTTTACTAATGAAACTCCCTTTCTTTTGTTTAAAAGTCCAAATTCGAGGACGAATTTTTTTTAAGGGAGGGAGAATGATACAATCTAGATAGGCATCGAGCGTTGGAGGCTACTTTCATACGGGACGACTACATATATAATTTCGCCAACAATTAAAGACTCTTACATTTGGTGGTTATAATTGTAACATTTAGCTCCCTTGTATAAATAGTCCTTAAGGCTCTCATTTATAGTAGCTTATTTTGATATTGTGAATGAAAACTCATTGAGAGTGTTTAGGATGAATCCCTATGTTGGTTGATTACTTGTTAAGGTAAACTTGCAAGGGGATTGCTTCCCCTTGAGGGTTGTTCCTATAGTTTTGGGTTAATTAAGTCTTAACTTGATTGGGTATTTGTTTATCTCAAATGTTCTTTCAATTTCCTTAGTTGGTTCTCTACTAAATCTCTATCTTTCTATCATTTTATTTGTGTTCTTGTTATTTTGCTTCCGCGTTCGTATCGACCTCTTTGACTTGTAGTCGTATTTTCAACTACACACTTAAACTCTGGGGGGCCTTATTATCCCCTTGATCTATTTTAAAGTAGAATAAATATCCTCTTGAGAGATGACATACACACACTTTCTTGGAGGCGTGTGAGAACATAAAACCGCCTTAAAATTTATTTATGTATACATTTGTCATTTTATAATTAGATACATTACAAGTAGTTATATTTATTAATAAAACAATCTATAATCCATTTAATTTTTTCTAGTCGCTGTAAGAGATTCCCACAAGAACTCCGGCGAACTCCTTGTCGGAAAAAATGGAGTTCAGCTCTCCATTTTTATTTTTACTCGTACAACTCTCTTTTGCAGCAATAATAAATACCCTATTAAAACTACCAACTATTGAAATAAAATATGAAAATTAATGATAGTCTGGCAGAACTCCAGAACTTGAGAGTATCATGTCTCTGGTGACGTCAACGATTTTCTTTATTTTTTGTACTATCCTTTGAGAAATTCTGGAGGATTAAAAGATCTACCTTTTTTTTAATGTTGTACTCTAATTGGTCGGTCTTAATTGGAAGTATGTTTGTATTAATGTAATAAAAGTTCTACGGTTATGGAGAAAAAATAGAGGTGGCGAATGAGATGATAGGTGAAAATAAAAATGGTGGAAGTCAAAAAAAATTTTTGGAGGTGACAAAGAGATAGTGCCTGGTGAAGCATGTATGATAATGGTGATTTTTGGGTTTTTGACAATGGAGGCAAGAGAAATAATAGAGAAAGAAATGAGAAGATTGAAGAAAATGAAAGAAAAAAATAAAATATTTTAGTGGTAAAAAGAATTGAGGCACGTGTAGGTTGTGATATTTTAAGAGTAAATTTATTCCACTTTAAAATTGTTCAGGGGATAAATAGGACTCACAAAATTTAAGTAGAAGAATTAACTAGATCAACCGCCCATATTATCATTAATATTAAATTTGAGATTTTTTTCTAAACTCTCACATCATTGTTATGGTGATTTTTAATAGTATGTAATATTAAATTTTATATTTGATGTACATGTTTCTGTAAATACAATGCATAATCTTTATATATAATTTGTATATGAGATGCAGGGGCAAAACCACAGTCAACTGATCATTCTTTACCGAAATATTATGAAAAATTACACTGTACATGTAAGTAAAATATTGATTTTAGATGTATAAAATATATATTGAACACCCTTTGCCCTTTGTTGGGAATCCTTTTTTAGTTCTTTCAAGTTTGAACACCCTTGGAAATATTTCTGGTTTCGCCACTTATGAGATGTATAATTCAAGTTTTATATTATACAATTGACATGTGATGTAAATTAATGTATAAATATATACAGCAATTATTTTATGTATATTTGATATGTGTATAAGATTTATAATTTAGACATTTATATTATACAGATGACATATGTGCTGTTTAATTAATATCGAAGTATATGTATAATTATGCATATATAATTTGTATATGAGATATATAATCCAGGTCTTTATGTTATACAAATGTCATATGCATTATATAAATAATGTATAATTATATGTACAATAATTATTTTGTGTATATGATTTTTAGTTTTAGTTTGTCTAAAATTTCCTGATTATGTATTTGATGTATATGTTTATTTCAAATAGTTTATATTTTTATAATATAATTTTAAGAATACATCTTTTGAGATTTGGACCAAAGATCTTGATGGGTTTGGAAATAAACGTAATTCTCGGCTGCCATTTTGTGGTCTAGCTGGTTTTGACTATACTATTATAGGATTATATGTAGATTAATCTTTAGGGGTAAGCAAAGTTTAGAACACTAGTGGGCGGGCTATTTACGTTTTTTACCCATTAAGGAGTTAAAAATCCGGCCGCATGTGAGGGGTAATTATGACTTTTCAGTATGGATATTTAAAAAAATATAGAAGGAGAGAAGTGTAGCTAAAGGTGTGAAAGCGCTCTCGCAATCGTCGTGGTACCCACTATGATGAATTATTGTTTATACCTTTGAAAACTCTGCATAATCCATGCGCGGGAATAATCTTTTAATTACGACGAAAAATTAAAGTATTATTTGAGAGAAAAACCAAACACAAAACGTCAGTTGTTTTCTTTTGATTGATTGAAGAAACAAGGAAAGCAAATTAATCTTTGTCTTCACTCACCAGCATCTCCAATTCATGTTATTGGTATTATATATTTACCAATTAATAGCGAAATCAAACCTTTTTTATATGAGAAATATTGAAATGTTTATAGTTACTTTATTGTATGTTTTTAGACTTTTTTTTTATTTATTGAATTTGCTGTTCAAAATTTGATGAAGCTTCTATAAATTTAACTGGAAAGCTTGATTTTTTTTGTAAACTGCTTTTTTTTTTTGTGTGTGTGTGTGTGTGTGTGTGTGTGTGTGTGGGTTGCTGACTTGCTGACTTGCTGGTGTGTCTGTTAAGGTAGCTTTTTCTGGTGGGTCACAATCTCTTTCAGTTTTTGTTGGGATTTTGGGGTTATCCCCAAAATTGCGCTTTTATATTTTGCTTTGGCTTTCACTCTAATTATTGCTTATAGGGAATGGAAAGGCACATGAGTTGTTGAAACGATTACATTCATGGGGTCCAAAATGGGAAGCTTATCTCAAATTTTACTTTTTTTTTTTCAAATGACTCCAACTTCAAAGTGTTAGGTAGTGACTATTGAGGTGTGAATTCTAATCAAAGTTAAGAAAAATCCCCCAATCTTCTTTCCATAAATGTTCTTGAGTATTATTGGTGATTAATTTGTAGTTTGTTTGGGATATGAATTTACAGGAATATTAGTAGTTAAGAGGAATGAGGAGGTAATTTTCCATTGGATGGACCGGCGGAGTTGGTTGTGGCGGAGGAAGGCATCGGAGAAGAGTCCGAGTGGCAGTGGTGAAACTGAAAGCTCTTCTGTTGGATCCATTTCTTCCCATTCTGAGAGGTTCTCTGATGATCAGGTCAGCTGACTCAACTTCCTTCATTTTCTTCCTCTTATTTATTATCTTCCAAATGATTCCATTCCTTTTTTTTTTTGGGTGATTTCATTTTCAGCGGTCTTCCCCTTTTTCCTAAACCTTATGGGTGTGTTTGGTACAAAGGAAAATGTTTTCCAATTTTTTTTATGTTTGGTTGGCTTAAATGTTTGGAAAATATTTTTCTTATGAACTCATTTTCCTCCGATGCACTGATATCACAACGCACTTTCGTATCATGGATTTCACAGTATTATCAAAAGCGAAATGCACAAAAAAGCTCTGAGGTCCACTCGGGCTTTAAGCGCAAAGCGAGCATAAAGTGTGAGCTTTAAAGAAAAAAGGCGCAAGGGAGCAAAAATTACAAATATGTATATGTAGTACAAGACTAATAATTATAAGTATGAATAACAAATATGAGAATCAAGAAACTGAAAAAAAGAATTACGATAAAGTGAATTATCAATTGTTTCGTGTCGCCTCTTCAGGATTATGCTCATTGGCAAGGAAAAGAATGCCTTAGAGCCTTGAGAAAGACACTGAAGCGCCCGCCAAGCGAGGCAAAACGCTCAATATGTTTTGAGGCTCGCTTCTGGGCTTAAGAGCGCCTTTGACAATACTGGGATTTCAACTTTTAATAGCTGCTTTGGGTGCTAATCTTATTTACTGTATCTCAAATATGTCAAATTGGTTGCTGCATGTCAGCCCTTGTGTTTTCAGTGGAATATTCAAGGTTTAGATAGCAAATTCTGAATGCTTGCGCACTGTTATCTCGCAAGGAGCCCAGTCAATAAATATTATACCTCACTCAATCTATACTCTGAACGCTCTAAGCACATAAGATATGTACTAGGTGACACATTCGTAGAATACGCAAGTGGTAGAAATGTTTCATTACGTCCCATTTGTCAATGCTGAATCCACATGTGGTCGATGCATGATTCATAGGGTGCTCGAATTGCATGGACTTGATTCCTCTATAAACATATAGATCCATCAAATTTATAATATTTAGGAAGCAAGAGGTATATGATGTTCCAATGCTCTTTACCCTATTATTACTTTAACTTTTTCCCCACACTTCTGCTTTTGCTGAAAATAAAAAGAGGGAGATGAAGTCGTTAGAAAAATACTGCAAAGGAATAATTATCGTTTTAAAGAGGGAAATGATGAAACTTGGTGTAGTGAACTCCTGGTTTGTGCTTACTGATATGGACCTTTTATTTGTTTCAAAAGGCTCTTCAAAATCATTACACTCAATCACCTGAAGTCACATCTAAAACTGCTCCCAGCGATGAAGAACTTAATGAAACTGTCAAGACTCTGTCAGCTAAATTGTCAGAAGCTCTTGTTAACGTCCGTGAGAAGGAAGATTTGGTAAAGCAGCACGCAAAAGTAGCCGAGGAAGCTGTCTCAGGTAGAACCTTATTTCCTTGAAGGTGAATCTTATGCTGGAACTCATTCAGCTATTTTACTACTTGTCATTTAATATTAGGTATGTTGTTGTTTGTTTGTCTTTTAATACCAGTCGTTGACAATACCAGTATAATTTGGTCCTTCCTCTATATTTTAATAGTTAAAGGACACTGAAAGAATGAGCCAATGTTGCTACTACTGTTGCTTCTAACTTTATTATTGTAGTTGAGCTCAACATTATGTAGTATTATCTATCATATTATGGGTCTCGGGCTTTTTGCACAAGCATAAATCATTGGTTGACTCTTTATTAACAGTGTCTGCAACAGTTCTTGAGGAAGATATGTTGTAGTTTTTTGAGTTTTCCATTTACTTGGGCTGTATTCAGTGAATTGGTTGTGCAATAGCAGATCCAACCTCCTTTGCAGCTTGTGCTGAAGTTTGTTTAATCCCAAAGAGTTGAAGTCAAATCCTAAAATGGAATTTTTAAATAGTTGAAGTCTGATTTCTTGTTTTTTCTGTACTATTCTTATTTTGTCTTATTCATGGTTCTTTATTATTACATGTTTTATTCATGTCTGTACCATATTATATTGCTGTAACTATTGTTTGTTGCTTGGTTGCTTTATTTTCCCTGTTCCTTGAGCCAAGGGTTTATCAGAAACAACCTCTCTATCTTTATAAGGTAGGGGTATGCTCTGCGTCCACGCTACCCTCCCCAGACCCCACTTATGGGATTACACTGGGTTGTTGTTGCTGTTGTTTAAGTCTGAAGTGAAGCAGTTAATAGTTTCCGCATAATTGGTTGAACATGGTATATATTGTCTACCAGTGAGGTCTTTGTTTTTTTGATATTTGTTCTGGTCAATAATTTTATTCTTAAAGGATGGGAGAAGGCTGAAACTGAAGTGTTGAACCAGAAGAGACTAGTTGAGACAGCAAACCAGAAGAACTCAATCCTTGAAGAGCGCGTCAAACATCTTGATGGAGCACTTAAAGAGTGTCTAAGACAGCTTCGACAGGCAAGAGAAGAGCAAGCGCAGAATGTCCAAGTCGCTGTAGCCAAGACAAGTTGTGAGTGGGAGTTTAGGAAGTCTGAACTTGAAAACAAGCTTGTTCAGCTCGAGTCTCAACTGCAAAGTTCTAAAGCCGAAGACAGTAACATTCAAGATCTTCAGCGTAAGCTTGAATACGCGGAAAAACAGAACTCAATCCTCAAGCTTGAGCTTGTTTCTATATGTGAGGAGCTCAAACTAATGACATCTGAGAGAGATTTAAGTAATCTGGTTGCTGAAACAGCTAGTAAACAACACCTAGAGAGTATCACGAAGGTGGCTAAGCTTGAAGCAGAATGCCGTATGCTCAAGGCATTTGCTCGGAAAAGATCAACAGTTAATGAGCACAAGTCTACCGCTGCTTCCTCAGCTTATTTTGAATCTTCCGCTGATAGTTTGTCAGATATTGGAGAACGGCTGTCTACAGTAGAAAATGATAGTTGCAAAATCATTGGTTTGGAGCCAAATAATAATGACCAGAACAGTTCTTACTTCCTGTCTTCTGGTTTAGTTTCTGAATTGAATCAATATAAACATGAAAAGCCACATAGAAGAGACCTTATAGCATCGTCTGTGGAGATAAATCTGATGGATGATTTTCTTGAGATGGAGAAGCTTGCAGCACGTCTTGATACAGTGAGTGAAAGCAGCACCGTCAGAGGAGCTCACATCAGTGAACCCATTTTAAAAACTGAACTTAGAACCATAATAAGTCAGACAGCTGAAGCGGAGAAGTTGGCAAAGATGGAGGTGGAGAACTTGAAACTAGAGAACGAATTAACTGAGTGTCAGGGTGAGCTTAAGATATATAAAGAACAATTAAAAGAAACAAAGGACAATTTAATTGAGGTAAAAGCTCAGTTATCTATGGCAAATGAAGCAAGGAGAAAATTGGAGCCTGAATTAAAAGCTACTATAACAAAGCTTAAAGACTTGACAGAACATTTGCAGAAAATGAACGCTGAGATTGTGGAGCTCAAAGCACAGTTATCCGTGGCAAATGAAGCAAAGAAGAAAGCTGAGGCAGAAGTCGAATCTGCCAACACTAGGCTCAAGAATTTAGTTGAACGCTTAGAAGAAGCAGAGGTTGATGCAGCGGAATTCCAAGCTCAGCTCATTACAGCTAATGAAGCAAAGAGAGCTACTGAGGTTGAAATTGAGGCTACCAATTTGAAGCTTAAGAAATCAGAACTTCGCGTGGAGGAAACTGAAGTCAAACTTTTAGGGCTTCAAACTCAACTAGAAACTGTGAAAGGAATGAAATCTGGAGTTGAGGCCGAACTTGAAGCTACCAATGCAAAGAAAGATGTGGCAGAGTCACAGCTTAAAGCCAGTGAATTGGAGCTGCAAAAATTGCTTTCTAAAGTTAATACTCTTCGAGAGGAGCTTCACAAGGAAAGCGCTTTGCACCAGGAAGCTGCTGCAAAGTTGCAGAAACTAGAAATTGATAATTCAGTGATAAAATCTGCATCCCAGCTTCAGAAAGCAACTATTGTCGAGGAATTTAAGATCAATAAGGTTAGTTGCCAAAATATTTCATTATTCAACCCCTTGTGCATGAATATAAAACCTTGAAGTAGCTTAAAAGTTCTTACAGATTACTTGCTAATCAACTGGCAACCTGTTACTAAGTGCTGACCCTTCATTTCCGTAGTTCTTCTTCTTCTAGAGATCAAAGAAAGATCATATTGGAAGTGGCAGAGAATGTGCCCGTACATGAGTACTTTAGGATAATGGGAGGCACAAAAGACGTGTGAGAGTTGAGATTGAAAGTGGAGTAAAAGGTTAACAAATTACAGAGCATGCTTTGGCTGCATTTTGGTGTTTCAAAACAATAAAAAAATGAGTGTGAGAACATCTCTTTTATTGTCTCTCTCTTAAATCGTATTAAGGTTGTCCTAAGAAGTCAAAATTTCAGGAGAGTAATTAAGTTTTCTTAAAGACAAGACTGCTTCATAAGTTATTCTGGTTTTCTGTTATTTGTAACGTAAAAACGACAGTTTAGTCTGTAGGTTCTTGAGGACAACTAAAACCCTGTTTCACCTTAGGAAATTCAATAAGGGTGTTAAAACCCTTTGCCATGCTGTGCAAGGGTGTTCCGATACTTTAGGGCTCTTCCAAATAGTAAACCTTTTGTAGAACAGTGCTAAGATAAGACTTACATTAAGGGCGTAATATATATCAGTGGCATTGGTTTTATGTTGCATGCGCAAATTTATATTGCAGAAACCCTAACTAACAATATTTGCTCAGTGTTTCCTCATATTTATGATCCATCTTTTATGTGCATGTCAGGATAAACAAATGGCAATAGCAGCTAGTCAATTTGCAGAGTGCCAAAAAACAATCGCTTCTATTGGTTGGCAATTGAAATCCCTTGCCACCATGGATGATTTCTTGATTGACTCAGGTGAACCATTGCTGATACAATGACATTCCCAAAAGAAGGTTTGGTTCAAACATACTGGCAGCATCCGTCACCTTTAAATTAACAAATTCTTGGCTGAAGGGAAGCTGAACGGTCGAAGATTAAAATGATGGGTATTATGCAGCAGAAATTCTGTAGAATTCAAGATGGAACAATTGGATAACAGAAGTTGTAAAACTGTGAAAAACAAAATCTTTGGTGCCATTAGTTAAGTGCTTAGTCATGCACTTATTAGGTAGATAAATTCTTCTTTTTTTGTTAATAATCATACCATGTACTTAATAAGTGCTTATATAAATAAACTATAAGGTTCCAAATTCAGTGTAATGGAAGTTCACCAGAAAAACAGGTCTTCATGTATATCATTCAATTCAATTATTGCACGATTCTTATCTCATTATTAAATGGTTAATATTTTTTACAATATTCTTCTATATGGGAGTTAAAGTTAAGGAACTCAAATTGTATAGTTCTGAAAACTTATATATATTCTCTGTGTTTCTTTAGAGATAAAAGGTTGGTTTGCTGGTTATACTATGTAATGTAATTTGTAAGAGAAAAGAATCTGGAACAAGATAAAATGGGAAGTTTTATTATCATCTTAATTGTAGTACAACTCATATATTCAATTACAATTTCAAAATTGACTACTATTGGTGGTCTTCAATGGAATCCTGAATTTGTACTCTCTCTGTATTTGCTTCTAAATACTAGGTAATAAAATAATGCTAAGTGAACAAAGTTTGTGTTCAACTAGTCAATCTTACCAATCTAGCAGTGAAGGCTCAAAGATGAGCTTCAACTTATCTTCAAATGAAAATTGCAGTGATATCCATTTTTCTGCATTGACAATATACAGCAAAGGCTGCATTTTTACAAGGCATTCTTGAATTTAATCCCAATCTTCTTCACCCAATTGTTCATCATCCCATTTTGGTGGCCTAACTACTATAAGCACAATACCCAAACTCTGTTCAACCCCTCTTTTCTTCAATGTAGACCCTTTCTCTACTTTCAATCCCTCCTCATTACACCCATTTCCACCATCAACCACCAAATAAAACCCGTCCTCCGACACCACTTCTGTCCTTCCCCTATCCGCCACTACCAAAACCGGCTCTTGCTTGTACTTGCTCTTCTCCCTCCACGGCAAAAAGTTCCCGCTCTTGAACGACACTGCAACTCCACCTCTCTCTAACCCCGCGATAGGTTGCCATCCTGGCAAAACAACCCATCTCCTCCAATCCTTCTCCGCCTCCAGGATACCAAAATCCCCCACGCCACCACATTCCCATGGCGCCGCCTCCACCTCCACGTCCCTCCCCTCCGCCTTACAGACAGGCAAAATCACTACAATCGTCGACTCAGCTACTTCCCCTAACTTCATTCTCACTAAAGGCACTGTCACCCCATCATCTATTACACTCTCTTTAGCAACCTCATTACCTTCTAGCTCCATTACAAGCAAATTCCTCGCACTTTCAGACTCAGCAACTTCTAAAGCCTTTTCCATTGACGACCTCCTCAAATCCTCAGAAGCAGCAGCAGCATATTCTTGAGCTAATCTAAAATACATAAAAGCTAAGCAATCACCAGGAGAATCACCATTAAACTTATCCCAACCATACTCCACACGTCTACGCGGATAATCTTTAACCGCTCTAGCCAAATCTTGAGCTTGTTTTGCATCAAACCCATTCTTCACTAAAAATGTTGCAGCATCAGCTCGTTTCCTAGAACTAAGCAAACGAATTTCATATAATAACTCAGAACCTCCAGATTCAAAATACGACAACGTTTCTTCGTCCAAAGCAGCTGACTCAACAAGAGAATCACGAACTTGGGCAGCAACTACCAAACGATTCTGATCAACTCCAGTAAGGCCAGTGATTTCTTCAAGAGTCGAAGGAGTGAAACCTTCACTTGTTAAAGAAGGTATTAAAGGAGCATACTCATACCAAAGGCCAAGGCGGTTAGTTAGAACTTCAAGCTTTGCATTTGTGTCAAGATTGCGGAATTTGGGTGGGAGAAGTGGAGGAGGAGGCCTAAAAGGCTGGTAAAGTTGTTGCTGCTGTTGTTGTGGGGTTGAATATTGCTGTTGTTGGCCTGAGGAAGGAGGAATTATGAGTGCAGTTATGGGTTTTGGATTGAGATTTGGTTTATGGGTTATGGAGGGTAGGGGGTGGGGGTGGATAGGGAGAAATGGGGTGGAGAGAGATAGAGGTTTAGGGGAGTTTACAGTGAGAGAAAACATGGTTGAGGAGATGGAGATAGTGAAGAAATGAAGAAGAAACTATCTTATCTTTATGTGTGTGATATTTTGAAAGAAGGGGAGATGGCAAATGGACGTGTCTTTATCTGGGTTGTTCATATTTTTGTTTTGGGCTTTCTTATGGACTTCTGATATTATCTGGCTTAATTGGGCCTGGGCTTGTTTATTGAGAGCATAATAACAAAATTGAGATTTTTACCTAGCTATACTATAATAGAAACCACATTTATTTAGGTTCCTTATTAATTATTTTGTATATCTATATTTACAAGTTATACATAAAATCATAAAGAAAAAAAAGTTCAAGATCCCTTACTTTTAGCATATCAGTTACACGACACCTACCCCCATTTCCAATAAGCCCCTACATTAAAGGTTCTGTTTCTTTTCCATAGGATGGCAAATATTTTTTTTCTCTTTCTTAATAATCACCCAAAAATCTCTTTTTATTTTTATCCCCCCTACCCCCGTCCCCCAAATTTCCAATTCTTTTTCTTTTCCAAAGGTATTTAAACCCAATTCCTCTATTTCTTACTAATCCCCAAAATCTCTATTTCTTATTGATACAATGCAGACGAAATTTAGAATATTGCTCTAGAATCAAGCTGTGGGTAAGTTTTGAATCTTGTTTTCTTTCTTTCTAAAATCTTTATTGTATGTCACTTGTATATGATACATCAGTACCCAAAACAATACTTGATACAATATTAATACAATAATAACGATTACATTAGATTTTTAGTATAGAGTTGTGACTGAAAGTTGAAGAAGATGAAGATCATAACTGTATCACAATTTTTCAGAAATGTATCGTGATTGTATTATAATTGTATATGTATGATAATTGTTGAAGAAATTATATTACAAATGTATGATAATTGTGTATTCATTGTATATCGTTACGAGCAGTTGTGAATTCTTAATGAGTTTCACACTTTGTATCACAAATATATGATAATTGTATAATAATTTATTAGCATTGTATCTGGTATTATTTTGGGTATTACTGCACCATATACAAGTTAGATACAATTGTGATACAAGTATGATACAATTATATTTTAGGCATTGATGTATCTGATACAATTCAAATACAATTATGATACATATCATATCATTTCATCGTTGTCCAGTATCCCAGCAAAAGAACGATGCAATTGGCGATTTTTTTAATAATATAAAGGTGTCGACAATGTTGGGAAGAGAGGAGATGGAGATTTTGGGCATATATTAAGGGATATTGATGCAAAAAATAAGGACAGAGAAGAGGAGAGAAAAAAAGAAGAAGAAAGGATGTAATTAAATCTCTTAATTGAAGGCACTAATAATGGGGTGCGAACCTATTAAGGAGCAATGTGTACAATTTGTAAGAAAAACCTAGATACTTATTAAAAACTATAAAACATATGTAAATAAGTTTCTAATAAATTGTAGATAGGTAAAAGTCCCATAAAATTTGAGGCCCATATCCTTTTTAATTCGGGTGGAGCACAAATAGCTAATTTTTAGGATCGTTATTTAAAATCTGCCCAAAATTTACAAAGTATATAAGTTTAATCGCCTTAGAGTCAAGCTTGAGAGTGTATACAGGTAAAAACGGGGACATCGCATATCCCGATTTTTCGGTGAAGAAGATGGAAGAAGGTCACAGACGCACGAGGTTGAAATCGAGGTTGGGAGCCCTTCGTATCGAGATCCACGAAAGGTGAACGATGTTTCCATCATCGGGCGTGATGAAAAACGCTCCCCGGACCCAGAACGAACTCTAAGGCCTATGAAAATATGGGAAACGATTACATACCACAGATAGAAGATCATGATAACCGTGCCTAACCGGATATCACGGTGCAAATCACGATCGATGTCGATACAGATCAGTAATTAACGAGAAAGGAAGATTTTTACCTGTTTTAGACTTGTACTAGGGATGAAACTCTACTACTATATAAAGGAAACATTTTTCTTTAATAACACACATTGTAACACGCGAATCAAAGCAATATAAATTCATTTTCTGCTTTGTATCTACTGTAAAAGTTCTTAGTTAACTGTTCTATTCTTCATTCATAACTAGGCTCGAACCAAGGGTCCGATCTGTCCCGACCCAAACTGAAGGGCCGTGAAGAGCACCCGATGCCTGCCTCAACCGAGTACCAACGTAGCGTATCTTTCTTATCATATTATCATGAGTAAATGAGCTGGAAATGCCTTCATGAGATAATCAGAATAAAAAACAAGAGAAACTTGACATAAGATGATCCAACATGGAATACAAACTTATACATGTGACATACAGGCCTATTAGACCAAAATGATCACTTGTACACTCAAAAAATTGGCCAACAAGGCCATACAATCTTTCATATACATGATATCTATCTACAAGCCTCTAGGAGTACATAAGCATCATAAAGGTTGGGACACGGCTCCGCTATACCAATCAATACATGTCCAAAGCATACTGACCAAATAGGCAACTCCGGAGCAAGTGGAGTGCACCAACACCTTCTGTTGAGCTGATAGCATAATAGGAGGACTGCCAACCTGTCTATTGGGACATGCGAGCATGAAACACAGTATCCCCAGGCAAAAGGGACGTCAGTAAGAATAAAGTACCGAGTATATAAGGCATGGAAATAAGTATATAAAAGACATAAAAAAACATGGACTAAAGGACTCAACCTGTAAGTTTGAATAGATCTGTGAATCATGAAACATAATGTCATGCATATGTATATAAATGTCATATCATGCATAGGTATATGCGTACAATACATCATCAAGCCTCTGAGGGCATCCCATCATATCATCTAGGCCTCAGTGGGTGAAATCATCAACGTATGCCAGTTGATTAGGTGGTGGTGTCGGGTGCGTATATAATGCCATACCTTTTCCCCATACCCCATATACATATAATATACGTGTATATAATGCCAGCTGGTCATGAGTCAATATACATGTATGAATGAATGCAATTCATAAAGAAGTAAGTCAATAGGATCTCTGGGAATGTCATAAGATCAATATGCCTTCAGTTAATATCATGAAACTTTATCAACATACATATTTTCTGAGACCCATGAACAAACGATAGAATAATAGGACGCATGGGGAATCAAGAACATAGATACCCTTGGTACTTCTAAGAATAGTGTCATTTGTGAAAGTTACACATTTGCTCGATTCATTTGTATCATATGGATCATTCCAAAATGAAAGAAGGGATAGCCTTAACATACCTTTGTCGTTTACTTAACCACACGACGTCAGTTCATCCCGTTAGTACTTCAATCTACAACAAACAATAAGGGACCATTTTTAAGCTTACGGAAGTTATAACTCAACACAAATGAGCGACTAGCTTGTCTATAAAATTTTGGACAACACCTCCTCTTATTCTTTTCACTTTCCTCAAATCAACCACACAACAAATAATATATAAATAAGCTCTTTCTCGAGTAACTCAACAACAATTTCAATTTAGAATATGCTCAATACAATCCACTAATGGCCCGACAACAATAACAACTAACGAGCATTAAACTCGACTTTACAATATCAACAACACTTATCCAAGGCTTATCTTCTTCCAAACACATCAACCACAATAGAAATAGTATTCTCAAGTTATTTCTACTAATTTCCATCTATAAAACATCAAGAATTCAACTCCAAAATATTCCAGCAACTACAACACTTCAACATCAAGTTCAACCTACTTCACAAGTTTCCTTTATCAAATCAACTAGATATACATATATGATCTTAAATACATATAAGATAAGTTAAACCTTATATTGGCAACAAGAATACTTGTCCAACTAAGCTTTACTTCAAGCTCAAACAAGCTCTTTACCCCAAACAACAAAGTAGATAGATAACTAGGCGATCTTAATTTTCCAAAAGAGAAATCACCTTACCAATTAGTGGATTTGGTCTTGAACCATAGGATAACGTTGATAGAGGTCTTGAGATAATATTTTGGAGCTCCTTCACATTGCAATAGAGAGAGAGAGAGGTATTATAAGTTATTTTTTAAGTGAAATATCTATGTATATATGGCCCTACTAATGGGCTTGGGCTGCCCATCTCTATCCTTTTCATTTCCCTTTTAATTTGGTCCACAAACTCTAAGTAGGTGATGAACACACTTGTCATCTACTTAATCAAGTAGGTGATGCACGTTGGTTATTTTTCTATTTTGAAACACGTGTCTCATCCTCGTTAAATAATTTAGACATGTATCAAGTAGCTCAAGCAAGTAGGACAGAAAGTAAGTTGGTGAAGCAGGTACATCGGGTAATCAAAGAAACTCATTTTTATTTGTCCAAAATCTCCTTTCTCACGTTTAACTGCATTCGTCCTCAACCTAGTCGTTTGTATGTTGAATGGAAATATAGGATGTAATATCATTAGATTAGTTTATATACTTTCAAAGATGATCTCATTTTCGAGCTTGCATCAATTGGCTTACGACGTGTTTTCATGTATGAAAACATGGGGTGTAGCACGATCTAGGGCAAAATTATCGTTCAATCTAGATTTGGGATAGACCCATAATATTACAACTTGTTTGATCGTTTATTTTGTCTTTAACTTGTTTATCTGATATTCTTGATTATTTGTGTTGAATCAATCCATGTATCTTTAAAATCACGTACAAATTTAATTATTATCTGATTTAAGGGTAAACAGTTTGTCGCCCATTGTGGGGCTAAGGATAATAGTTATGATTTGATAAAAATCTTCATAACACACTCTATTTTACGCTTGTTATTTAAAGTCCTGATTTTAAGTCAGCTTAAAAATGTTGAAGTTTCAATCTGCCCACTTGAACGTTGACACTAAGTCTGGACATCATGGCGAAAATAATAATTTGGTGCCTAGAAATGAGGTGCCTCCTACTGATCCCAACGGTGTCCCAGTTACCGATGCAGTTGATGCTAACTCACAGGTGGCCATCAACGTCAATCTTCCAGCTGATCCCGAAAACAACGTTCACGTTGGACCCTGACCAACAACTCGAGAAGCGCCTAAGTGAAGGTGATGGGGTAAGCCTATGGTTGATCTTTGAAATATTTCAAGCTGAATAGGCGGCGATAGCGCAACTAAAGAATCAAAGCCATGCTCCCAATAGGGTTGATCCCAAACAATCTCGGGAAAATATCCGAAGAAACGAACAAATCACCGAGAGGTCAGATGAAGCTGATCCGGGGTCAATCCCGAGATAATGAAAATCCTTGAAGAATTAATGAAGCTGGTAGAGTCAGGCAAGAAGAAAATTGAGGCCAGCGACAAGAAGGTGGAAACATAAAACTCCAAGGTAGATCAAATCCCGGGAGCACCCCCGATATCGAAAGGGCAGGATTCCAAGAAGTTTATCCAGAAACCTTTGTCTTTCAAATGTGTCACCAAAGCCGACCCCAAAGAGGTTTTGTTGCCTGATATCCCCAAATATAATGGAACCACAGATCCGAATGAGCATGTGACTTCCTATACATGCACAATCAAAGGGAAAAACTTGGAAGATGATGAAATCGAGTCGGTGTTATTGAAAATATTTGGGCAGACTTTTTCCAAAGGAGCGATGATATGGTATCACAACCTATCCCCAAATTCCATTGACTTATTTTCTATTCTTGTAGATGCTTTCGTGAAGGCCCATGCCGGGTCAATGCCAGCATCGTGTCAGCCACCGAGCGCATCAAAGAGACCAAGTGGCCCCGACCATTGATGTCCAACCCTACCTAAAGAGATCCTAACTTAATATGTAAGTATCATGAAAC
Source organism: Nicotiana knightiana (assembly GCA_005239525.1). Classification (NCBI taxonomy): domain Eukaryota; kingdom Viridiplantae; phylum Streptophyta; class Magnoliopsida; order Solanales; family Solanaceae; genus Nicotiana; species Nicotiana knightiana. The sequence continues at coordinate 71,094 of ML421891.1, read as the reverse complement.
CCATGGTCACATGATCGAGGATTACTGTCAGCTACGAGAAGAAGCTTCATGGTTATTCAACAACAGGCACCTTCGAGAGTTTTTTAGTGTTCGAGCCAAAAATCACTTTTGGAATAGGGACGCCAACAATTAGATCGAACAAGAGAGCCTCATCACGTCATCAACATGATCATTGGAGGGGTCTATGTACCCCAAGAACCAATGATAAAGCAAACTAAAGTGCCTATCACGAGGGGAAAATGCAATCGAGATTATGTCCTAGAGGGAACCATTTCGTTCAGCAATGAGGATATCGAGGGCATCATGCAACCTCAATATGATGCACTGGCAATATCCGTACTTATCAATAAATCTCGAGTTAAATGTGTGTTGATTGATCTAGTTAGCTCGACCAACATCATCAGATCATTTGGGGTTACAAGACCAAATAATGCCAGTAGTATGCGTGTTGAACGGAATTAACATGGCATGCGAAACCACGAACGAGGAGATAACCCTGTCGGTGAACACTACCAGAACGATCCAAGAGACAAATTTCTACATGATCGTATGGACCATGAGGTATAATGATCTACTCAGAAGGCCCTGGGTTCACCACATGAGAGAGGTACCCTTGAACTTGCACTAAGCGTTGAAATTCCCTACACCAGGAAGAGTCAAGACGGTCTACGGAGAGTAGCCGACCGCAAAGGAGATGTTCGTAGTCGACAGGGTAATCCCAGTGCCCGCTGTTTCGACATCAAGGAATGTGGAGCCGACCAGAAAAGAAGAAATTAAATAGAAATCACTAATTCTAATCTCGACCGAACCGGAGGAATGAGGAATGGACGGGGAGGGTGATTACGGAGTCCCGACATCGTTCATAGCTCCTGATGACACCGATGCCACCAAATCGGCACTTGAAGATTTGGAGCAAGTAATATTAATTGAACACCTACCGGATCGAAAGGTATACCTGGGAACGAGGTTAACCCCCCGAGTTCAGGAAAAAACTCATTGATTTTCTTAAAGCTAACATAGATTGTTTCACTTGGTCCCATTGATTTTCTTAAAGCTAACATAGATTGTTTCACTTGGTCCCATTTTGACATGACAGGGATCCTTCCGGAGGTAACCACTCATAAGTTGAGTTTAGACCTGAAGTTCCATCCAGTTAAGCAGAAGAGGTGGCTGCAATCCGATATCAAGCATGCGTTCATCAAGGACGAGGTATCCAAACTCCTTAAAATAGGGTCCATCCCGGAATTTAAATACCCGAATTGGTTAGCTAACGTAGTGGTAGTGCCCATAAAAGGGAATAAGCTAAGAATGTGTGTAGATTACAAAGACCTAAACAAAGCCTTCACTAAGGATTTTTTCACTTTGCCTATCATCGATCGGATGATCGACGCAATGGCTGGGCATGAGATACTCAACTTTCTCGATGCCTATTCTGACAAAATTTGGATGGACCTGGACGATCAGAAAAAGTCTTCTTTCATCACTAAATTTTGCACCTACTATTATAATGTAATACCGTTTAGATTAATGAACGCTGGTGGTACCTATAAACGCCTAGTATATCAAATGTTCGAAGAACAGATAGGACAATCAATGGAAGTTTATATTGACGGTATGTTGGTCATGTCCTTGCGAGCAGAAGACTATTTGAAATATTTGCAGGAGACCTTCGACATACTAAAGAAATATAATATGAAGCTAAACCCGGAGAAGTGCGCATTCGTGGCCAGATCAGGAAAATTCTTCGATTTCATGGTATCCAATCGAGGGATCGAGATTAACCCCGACAAAAATCAAGGCCATAGAAGACATCACCGTGGTGGATAATATTAAGTATGTCCAAACACTAACCGGGCGTATAGCCGCCCTAGGCCGGTTTATCTCGAGGTCCTCAAACAAAAGCCATTGATTCTTATCACTATTAAAGAAGAAGAATAATTTTTCCTAGACCCTAGAATACCAGCAAGCTTTGGAAGAACTTAAACGGTACCTATCGAGTCTACCCCTGCTGCACACTCCGAAGACAGACGAACAATTGTACCTCTACTTAGCGATTTTTGAGGTGGCGGTAAGTGGAGTCTTAGTCTGGGAGGAAGAAGGTACGTAATTTCCTATTTAGTATGTCAGTAGAATTCTAGGCGTGGCCGAATCAAGGTATCATCACCTGGGAAAAATTAGCACTCGCGTTGCTAAGCGCTTCCAAGAAGCTAAAGCCATACTTTTAATGCCACTCCATATGTGTCGTGACCTCTTATCCGCCAAGGAACATCATGCACAAGCCCGAGATCTCAGGTTGGTTGGCCAAATGGGCCGTGAAAATTAGCGGGTACGATATCGAGTATCGACACCGAACCGCCATAAAATCTTAAATTTTGTAGACTTTGTGGCCAACTTTACGCCGACCTTAATACCTGAAGTCGAAAGGGAATTGTTGAACTTAAGGACCACTTTAGGAATCTAGACATGGATGGATCCTCGAACGCGAAGGGGTCCAGTATCCATATCGTATTAAAACTGCCTATAAGAAATGTAATTAGGCTATCTATTAGAACTGTGATATTGACTAACAACGAGGCCGAGTATGAGGCCATGATTTCAGATCTAGAATTAGCTAAAAGCCTTGCGGCCGAGGTTATCAAAGCAAAGTCCGACCCCCTCATCGTGGTAAATCAAGTTAACGGGACATTCAAAGTAAAAGAAGAACGAATGCAGAGATACTTGGATTAATTACAGGTAACCATACATGAATTTAGGGAATGGACACATCAACATGTACTGCTAGATTAGAACAGTGAGGCTGATGCACTGGATAACTTGGGATCGTCGGTCGATTCCGATGAATTCGGTTCAAGGCCAGTAGTGCAACTAATGAACTCGGTGATAGAAGAAGGCCATGACAAATTAAATTCAACGAGTTTAACTTGGGATTGGAGGAACAAATACATAGACTACCTGAAGACTAGAAAATTTCCTTCAGATCCTAAATAATCTAGTGCCCTGCGCACCAAGGCTCCCATATTTAGCTTGGTCGAAGGTGCATTGTTCAGGAGGACCTTCGACGGCCCATTATCCAGATGCCTGGGACTCGGTGAGACTGAATACACCATGAGAGAATTTCACGAAGGAACTTGTGGAAATCATTCGGGGACAGAATCTTTGGTTCGAAACAAATTACAGCTGACTATTATTGGATTGAAATGGAGAAGGATGCGAAGGGCTTCGTACGAAAATGGGATGAATGCCAAAGACACGCCCTGATGATCCATTGATTAGGGAAATGCTCCACTCAGTCTTGTCCCCGTGGCCATTTATGAAGTGGGGAATGGACATCATCACTCCCCTACCATGGGCACCCAGTAAAGCTCAATTCATACTATTCATGACCGATTATTTTTTCAAATGGGTTCAGGCTCAAGCATTCAAGAAGGTCCGGGAGAAAGAAGTCATTGACTTCGTCTGGGACCACCTAATATGTCGATTTTGGTTACTGACCGAGATCGTCTACAACAACGGAAAATAATTCGCGGGCAGTAAGGTGAACAAGTTTTTCGAAGATCACAAGATCAAGAAGATACTATCAACGCCTTATCACCCTAGTGGGAATAGGCAGGCATAATCAACGAACAAGACACTTTAAAACCTAAAAAAGAGGTTGACCGGTGTGAAAGGGAAATGGAAGGAGTTCCTGCCTGAAGTCCTGGGCATACCATACGACTTTGAAATCAAGCACAGGGGCTACCCCATTTTCCTTGGTCTACCAAGACGAAGGCTTAATACCAGTCGAAGTGGGAGAACCGAGCCTCAAGTTCCAGTATGCGACCAAAAATCCAAACAATGAGGCCATGATCATGAGCCTGGAGATATTGGATGAAAGGTATGAGTCCGCCCTGGTCCGGTTGGTCGCTAGAAGCAACAAGTATAAAGGTATTACAATAGAAGGGCCAACCTCAAACACTTTCAAGTCGGGGATTTGGTGTTGAGGAAAGTAACACTACACACCAGGAACCCGAATGAAAGGAAGCTGGACCTGAACTGGAAAGGATCGTATCGAGATGTTGGAATAACCGATAAGGGATCATATAAGATCGAAGGCGAAAACAACATACAACTACCGAACAACTATAACATGACATAATTAAAGCAATACTACTGCTAAGTTACGAACTCAATTACTTATTTATCATGTTATAGTTGGACTTACATATGCAGATAATCGACCAAGGATGAATGTGGTTATTATTTATAAAAGCACGTGTTGCACTCTTTTTCCCTTGAACTGGTTTTGTCCTGAGGTAACAGTAAAATGTGCTAACTTAGATTTGAAGAACAACTTCAAACCAGATTCAATGATCATCTGCTTCAGGTCAACAATATCTGAGACCTCACGAGTTCGACCCTGAATACTGGGAGCCATTACCCTCGGATTAAGGTCTTTATCATGGGAAAAAGAAAACTTCGTGTGCTAAAAGCTAAGGCTTAGTGGTTAGGATTCATTGTAAGGGCCAAATAGTCGTATAAACCGTGCCCCATATAGTCCACTCTAGACATGGCACAAGTTTTTATACGCTTTCAATCGTGTAACTTACATATTAAGAAATGAATGAAATTTCCACTTCCGTTACACTTTGTTGCTACGCATTTTTTTCTTCTTCGATCCTAGATCCTAAAGCCCACAGGCTACCCCTACTCGGGGACTGTAGCCCAAAGAAAATTCAGACGACCCGGGCTACCGAATACTAGAGACACCAAACCTATTAGGCGGTTCTCAAATATAAAAGGCTACGACCACCCTAAAACGGCTCGGAGACGTACGAAGTCCATAACTAGAAAGTAAGGCCTTTACGAAAATTCAAAACCTACTAAAAGGTTACCTTCGAAAAAACATCGTCTAAAAGCACTTAAGCATCTTAAAAACCTTTGGTTTCTCCGAGGGTTCGAAGCCACAAGCCAAACAAAGTTGCATCAAAGTCCGGCTCCGTTCAAACCTCTGAAAAAAAAATGCTCCAGAACTACATCTGATTCTATTCTAAAGTATAAAAAATAATACGCAAATAGAAACTTCAATGGTACTGCTAGAAAGGATTTTTTTTATATATTCCAAAAAAAAATACATAAGGAAAAACTGGAAAAATACTAAGGCATCTATGCCTGGTCTCACCGGGGCCCTCGTCGCCAGAATCATTTCCAGAATCGTTGGAGCCCTCAAAACCCTCAAAGCCTTCAAGACCCTCAGGTCCGTATAGCTCCATTGTCTCGACCTCGATCCTCCTAGATTCTTCAATCTCGGCTGATAGGTCACAACCTCGGGCATGGATCTCTTCGAGGGTCTCTCTCCGAGATAGTCGCTTTATGTATTCAGTTTTCATCTGTAAGCGGGTCTCAGTTTCCTCCACATCGACCTTGTAATGGGCCATTATTTCCTCGGCATCAACAGAGCTCGCATCTAATTAAGACTTCAGTATAACATATTCTTGGCCAAGAGAATCCTATTTCATGACGACTGAGAGCCCGAAGATCATCGTTCAGCTGAGACCACTTATCGACTTTGTCCTTCACCACTCAGAGTTGGTTCTCGACCGATACCAGCACCTCCTTCGCAACTTCCTTATCCAAATATAGCAGGTCCATCCTGCCCTTCCATACTTTAGTCGTGGCCTTGACCTTGTCTATCTCAGCCCATAGTCCGTTGGACCTGCGAAGTTGTGTTGTTAGTCACCACGACTAGCTTCTCATTTTTAGCCTCAACGATCTTTACCTTCTTAGACAGGTCAGTGTGTTACCGCTTTAGGGTCGAGGCCTCCTCTGAGCCCTTTCCATCTCGTCCTGGAGATTCAAGATGTCTTTAAGAGCCTCGTCCTATTGCTTACTAACAGCCCTGTACATATCCTTTTTTCGGGCCTGTTGGTCGAATTTGAGCTAGCTTATCTCTAAGAGAAATCGGAGAAAGCTTTTATGGTGAAGCACTAAAGCTTGAAAAACAATTAAGTTAGCAGAAGACATCAAGTGAGATTTTTAAAGGGGTTGACGCCTTACCCGGTTCAGCGCTTGATGGACCTCATTGAAGAGGATCGACGTGCCCACCTCATTCACCTTTTGCCTGGTCCTTCTCAGTCACCAGGCATCAGAGGTAGCTGGCTATGCCCACAGGAGCAGACATGACCTGGGCATCCTCCGGAATTGAAAGAATGACCGTTCTCTTGCGCTTGGGTCCACGCTTAGAGCAGGAAATTGGTTAACTAGTTTTGGGCTCTAACTCGACCGCCAGCTCCAGAGGGAACATCCTTCTTTGGGACCTCCAGGTTACCAAGCCCGAAAAAATCCTCTAGTGTGGCCATATCCCCAATTATCCATGCCTTCAAAAAATGATTTGAGAGCATTGTCCGGGCCCTGTTCTCCCTCGATTAACTTCTCTTTGCCTGCTTGGGCCTTCAAGCATAGATTTGGTATTGGAGGGCATCTCCGTGAGGTCAATAACACGGCTGCCTCCTTCAGAATAGGGGCGGCTTCCTGAAAGGCCACAACCTCTGTCTCTCCTTCTGGTTACCCAGTTAGAGGGGGATCGACCTCATGATCCTTTATCTCGGTCGTTGCCTTCTCCCCCTCATTAAGGGTCGACCCTTGAGCAACAAAAAAGTCATCATCTTTGGGCTCGTCCCTGAGACGGTAGAGAGCATCGGGGTATGGTACCCTAGACTTGGTGATTTTCTTGGGCCTATGAACCCAGATGGACTCCCTTTTCTTCTTCTCTGCCTCTTCATTCGAGAACCTTTCTCTTCTTCTTCTTCTTCTCCTCCTTCGCAGCAACCCCGGGCTGCCTCGAAACAGAAGGCTCGGTAAGCGAGGGAAGATCCTCATCCTTATCCAACGGCCTAAGTTTGGTGGTCTTAGGAAAACTTGTAAGTAAATAAAAAAAGCTAGCAGTATGTAAGTTAAGAGCATGGTGATTATTATTCAAGGAAGAACCTCATCATGAGAATCGGCCTCTGATGACTATGGATTTTAGCCTACTATTTGCTCTCTTTTGCTTAGGTTTTGGGTCAAAAATGCGTTAATATATTCCCGAAAACTAACTTAAGGTGCTTATTTGCAGGTTTTGGTCAAAATAAGCAAAGAAGCCTAAATGAACTCATAAAGGAGTCTATAAATGAACTCATAAATGAACTCATAAAGCCTATATCAATTGCACAAGCCCAAAGAATGGAACTGGAGCGCTGTCAGCGCTATTATTACACAGTCGCGTAAAGCCCTCCGCTGAGGCGATTAAAAAATATGCTGCAGCGAAGTGATGTTCAGAGAAGCTGCAGCCAAGTGCTAACCCTACCGCTGACCGCGATACAAAAGTGCGGCTGCGAAACCATTGGCGTGGCCGCGAGTGAAATTGCGCTGAGAGCGGAAGATCAAGAATCAGATACCTTGCAATCTTGGACCAAGCAAAGAACGCGGTCCGCGTCATTTTTACCGCGGCCGCGAAGCCACCTGACGCTGAGGCGGTTAATATTCCGCTGGGAGTGAGAGTAGGGGTTCAGAGAGTTGCAAGCGAAGTTAAATTACAGAACGCGGTCCGCAAATACTTTATGCGGCCGCAATTGAAGCCAACGCGGGTGCGACTGTATTTACGCGGTCCACGAAGCAAACTCAAGCCCAAATCCAAGTGGCCACACTCCTTATTTCACCATCGCGGGTGACTAAACCTGGACGCACCTAGTTTTACGCTGATATCGGAACCTACGTAGGGGTATTTTTTGTCCAGTAATTTTAGCTGTGTATAAATAGATCATTTTCACATTTTTAGGTTATCTTTTGTATTAGGGAGCTCGTGAACAACATCACTTTACCACTTTGAGTAATTTTAGAGTTGCTTTAGCTTATAACTTTAGATTTTATTCTTGTAATTAACTTTATGGCTTATATTTCATCTCCATCTTTGATTTCTACCTTATATATGAGTAGCTAGACCCATCAGCTAGGGTTGTGAGCCAACTCTAGTGTGAGTATTTAATGGGTCTTCAATTTTAGGGCTTATTTGTTTATGGGTTAGTGATATTTATCTTGTTTCATACTTTATCTGTTGAATTAGTGGTTGCAAACACTGATTCGTGCCTTTTTGACTAGGGCTCTTCTTGAGAAAAAGGGCCCAAGTCTAAGTAAAATAGGATAACAAGGAATTGAGGTGAATTTAAGAGATTGATAGCCCCAATTAAAGGGTTAAACCTAGAGATAGTAATACCCGACTTGAGCCAATTTCACTTGCACTGTTTGAACACCCAATTAGGCTTGACAAAGCCAATTCAGGCAAAGTCACTCAAACTACCGAAAGGTATAGAGTGAATAATTATGTGTGAGGTTATATCACGACCCCAGATACAACAAGTTTGTCCTAAATTCTAGACCCCATTAGATACTCGCCTAGGTGTAAGTCATTTCCCTAGTGCTTTTTATAATTGAGAAAACTCCTACAAAAACATTATACTTAAGATTATTTACAGCAATTAATAGTAATACAACTAGAATAGAATCAAACCCATTCATGGTTAGAAGTGTAATTAAAGAAAACACATATAACTATATTAGATAGAAACCCAACTCCCAACCAATAGTAACTCCCTGTGGATATCGGTCCTGACCTTTCGGGTAAAAGCTACATCGACCACTCCTCACCATTATATAGTGGTGCAGAGTTGGAGCCGATCATTTTTTGGCTCCGTTGCCAAGGAGTTAAACAGTTTTGGCTATCTATCTTACTAGTTGTGTGTATTGTTTTTCTTTCCTTCTATTTTACTAACTTGTTTGTGTTAATTACTTTAGGTACAAATGGCTGATCTTCTTGGAAATGTTATCCCGGGGGAGGAGGTAGAAGATAATGGTGATGATGAGGCTCATTTGGTGCCTCAAGGTCAAAGGAGAGGCCGCCAGGCCAATGAAAATATTCCAGACCCTCCCCCACCTCCTCCGCGAGCAGCTCATCGGGTGCTTCCCAATCAAGGTTACACAAGTGTGATTGTCCCATCCCGAATCCGGGCGGGCAATTTCCAGATTACAAATGTTATGTTGACTTTATTGGAGAAACGAGGGTTCTTCACTGGCACTCCCCATCAAAATGCTTATAAACATATAAAGGGTTTTGTAGATACATGTTGAGGAAGCAAACAGACAAACGTGTTAGAGGATGCATTGAGACTGAGATTGTTCCCTTTTTCACTCAGAGGGAAAGCTTTGGTCTGGCTCGAAAGGCTCCCCAACCATTCCAGCACTATGTGGGATGAGTTGGCTGACAAGTTTATAGCCAAGTGTCTCACCGGGGTATATGGCGGCATTAATGGATGAGATCTTAGCCTTCAAACAGGAACCTAATGAACCTCTTCATGAAATCTGGGAGAGATATAGAACTATGGTCAAGGAATGCCCCAATAATGACATGACAGAAGCAATGATCCAACAGACATTCTATCGGGGTATAAACATGACCAATCAATGTGTTGTGAACCAGCTAGCAATGGATAATTTTATGAAGTAGACTTATGACGAGGCTTGTGACATACTTGATGAAATGGCTGACACTTCTTCAGCTTGGCAGAGTCGGGCGAATGTTCCTCAAGGTGATCCGAATGTAATCAATCTTCACAAGGAACTCCAAGACCACAGACAAGCCATAGCTGAATTGACAACGACTATGAATCAACTAGGAAAAACACAGTTTGAACAAGTTCAAGGAACAAGACAAGTAAATGCAATGGAAGGGGTAAATCTTTTGGTAAACAAGAGGAGACACCATGGTCAGTAAGTGCAAAGAAGTCAAGATCAATATGAATGAGGTGGAAATGGCTACAACCAAGATGACTCTTTTGATGACCAAAGTGAAGAAGTATTGTATGCCAACAACTATCAAGGACAATAGAGCGATGCTCCAAATCAACAATGGAGATCTCAAGGGAATAATCAGAATTGGAATAATCAAGGACAAGGAAATTGGAACAATAACAACAACAACTCAAACAACTGGGGGAACAACAATCAGAGTTGGGGTGGCAACAACAATTGGGGAGGAAATGGAAATCAGGGGTCGGGATTTCAAAGTCCCCCGATGTATCAACAATCCAACAACCCACCTCCATATCAATCTCAGGGTTAGATTTCATCAAGCAATGAAATGGGGCGGATCGAGAATATGTTCAAACAAATGATGGATCGAACTGCCGATTTCGATGCTCAAATTTCCTCCCACACTACTTCCATTCGTAACCTTGAAGTCCAAATGTGTCAAGTCTCGCAAGCATTGAACAGTCTCCCTAAAGGGGCACTACCTAGTGACATAGTAGTAAACCCAAAAGGTGGGAACAATAACAATACCGGCCATGACAATGGCGGTGACCACAAGGAGCGGTAGAGGTGGTGAAGCAAGTACCTCCAACCAAAAGAGAGTTGTGAGTGATGACGATGAAGTGCAAAATGATGATATTCCAATAGTTGATGAACAAGTGAGTGAAGATCAATTGAATGCTGAAGTGAGGATTGATATTCATGACAACGAGGAGGAGATTCAAAATGACGTGAACCTGTCTAGGGAACACGTAATAGACCTACCTGAAAAGATAGTGAAAAAAGCCAAGGATCCTTTTACAAGGCCTCCTTCGCCTTATCCTCAGAGACTTGCAAAGCAAAAGAATGAAAAACCAATTCAAGAAGTTTATTGAGATGATGAAAATCTTGTCTATCAATGTGCCCTCGGTGGAAGCTCTTGAAAAATGCCGGGATACACCAAGTTTATGAAAGACTTGGTGACAAAAAAGATATCTATGGATTGTGAGACCATCAAAATGACTCATCAAGTTAGTGCAATTGTGCACTCGATGGCTCCAAATATTGAAGATCCCGACGCATTTACCATTCCTTGTACCATTGGGAATGCGGAGTTTGCAAAGGCCTTGTGTGATTTGGGTGGAAGTACAAATTTGATGCCTTAATCCGTATTCAAAACTTTGGGTATTGGTCAACCGAGAGAAACTTCAATGATACTGGAAATGGCGGATAGAACAATGAAGATACCCCTTGGTATTATTGATGATGTTCTTGTACGGGTCGACAAGTTTATCTTGCCTGCTGATTTTGTGATTCTTGACTGTGAAGTCGACTATGAGGTGCCTATAATCTTGGGAAGGCCTTTCCTAGCAACATGGAAGGCCTTGGTTGATGTGGAATCAGGGGAGCTCACCTTCCGGGTGGGCGATGAAAAGGTTGTCTTCCACATGTGCAAATCAATGAGGCAGCCGAATAGTACTGAGGTTTGCTCTTTTGTGGATCTTGTTACGGAAGTGATAATTGATGATACAAGTGCAATGATCAATGTGGAAGATCATATGGAAGCTGTTTTGTTGAACCATGATGATGATGTAAATGATGGCTTGGTTGAATGTGCAAACCCTGCAAGGGATGGGATCCTACTCTTATGGTCCCCATAAGCTCTCCTTGGACTTGGAAAATTGGAAGACTCCACTGACAAAGACCTCGATCGAGGAGCCACCAACATTGGAGTTGAAGCCTCTCCCATCACACCTCAGGTATGAATTCTTAGGACCTTCTTCTGCATTACCTGTTATTATTTTTGCTTGCTTAACCAAAGTATAGGTAAAATCCACTCTTGAAGTGCTTCAAAGAAGAAAAAAGGCAATTAGATGGACCTTAGCTGATATTCGGGGCATAATCCCCCCCTTTTTTCATGCATAAAATTATACTTGAGGATGATACAAAACCGTCCGTGGAACATCAACGGATGTTGAACGAGGCTATGCAAGATGTTTTCAACAAGGAATATCAAATGGCTTGATGCAGGGGTTATCTATCCAATCTCAGACAGTGTATGGACTTCACCGGTGCAATGTGTGCCAAAAAAGGGAGGTATGACTGTGGTGAAAAATGAGAAGAATGAGTTGATCCTTACTAGGACCGTGACCGGATGGAGGATATGCATGGACTACAGAAAAGCTGAACAAGGTGACCCAAAAAGATCATTTTCCATTGCCCTTTCTTGATCAGATGTTAGACAGACTTGTTGGGCGTGCCTATTATTGTTTCTTGGATGGGTACTCAGGTTAAAACCAGATTCTTATAGCCCCGGAGGACCAAGATAAAACTACCTTAACATGACCGTATGGAACATTTGCATTCTCTCGGCTGCCTTTTGGATTGTGTAATGCACCGGCTACCTTTCAGCGGTGCATGATGGACATATTTACGGACATGGTGGAGGACTTCCTTGAAGTCTTTATAAATGATTTTAGTGTGGTTGGATACTCATTTTAAGAATGCTTGGAAAATCCTGACAAGGTGCTAGCCTGATGTGAAGAGACAAATCTTGTGCTCAATTGGAAAAAATGCCACTTTATGGTAGATGAAGGCTTTGTCCTCGGCCATAAGATCTCAAAGAATGGAATCGAAGTGGACAAGTCAAAGATAGAAGTGGTTTCAAAGGTACCTCCTCCTAATTCCGTCAAGGGAGTTAGGAGCTTTCTTGGGCACGCAGGGTTCTACCGAAGGTTCATCAAAGACTTTTCCAAAGTGGTGAATCCCTTGTTCAAGCTACTAGAAAAGGATGCAAAGTTTGTGTTTAATGAAGAGTGCATGAATGATTTTGAGCTCTTGAAGTATAAATTGACAACCACTCCAATCATTACCACACCCGATTGGAGCTCTCCCTTTGAGCTCATGTGCGATGCAAGTGGCGTTGCGGTAGGATCGGTCTTGGGGAAAAGGGTGAACAAGATATTTCATCCGGTGTACTATGCAAGCAAAACTATGAATGATGCCCAGGTTAATTATACAATGACAAAGAAAGAGTTGTTAGCAATTGTGTCCGCCATGGAGAAGTTTAGGCCTTATCTCATCGGCGCCAAAGTGATTGTTCATACCGATCACGCGGTGCTCCGGTATTTGATGACAAAGAAGGACTCAAAATCTAGATTGATAATATGGGTTTTGTTTCTTCAAGAATTTGACCTCGAGATCAGTGATAGGAAAGGAAGTGAAAATCAGGTTGCGGATCATTTTTGCCGTTTAGAGAGCAAGGAGACCCAAAGATGGTATTGAAATTAATGATGCTTTCCCGGATGAGCAACTCCTCTCGATTTCTTTGAATGATATGCCTTGGTTTGCGGATGTTTCCAATTTCCTTGTTACCGACATTGTCCCGCGTGATCTCTCTTCTAACCGAAGGAATAAACTCAAACGGGACAGTTTGGACTATTATTGGGATGAGCCATACTTGTTCAAGATTTGCAATGATGGAGTGATTCGTAGTTTTGTCCCAGAGGAGGAACAAATGAGCATACTTGATGCTTGTCATTCCTCTCCCTACGGTGGTCATCACGGTGGGGCGAGGACTGCTTCCAAGGTTCTTAGTTGTGGTTTTTATTGGCCAACCCTGTATAGAGATGCAAGTGAGCTTGTCAAGATATGTGATGAATGTCAGAGAGCTGAGGGTATATCAAAGAAGAATGAAATGCCTCTCACAACTATTCTTGAAGTTGACATTTTTGACGTGTGGGGCATAGACTTCATGGGGCCTTTTGTGAATTCGTGTGGCAATACTTACATTCTGGTGGCAGTTGATTATGTTTTCAAGTGGGTCGAAGCCGTGGCTTTTCCCAACAACGAAGCCCGGAGTGTAGTGGCATTCCTCAAGAAGAACATTTTCACAAGATTTGGTACTCCTCGGGGAATTATCAGTGATGGGGTGCATTCCTCAAGAAGAACATTTTCACACGATTTAGTACTCCTCGGGGAATTATCAGTGATGGGGGGTCTCATTTCTGCAATAGGGAATTTGACACTTTGCTTGCAAAATATGGTGTCAATCACAAGGTCTCAACTCCTTATCACCCCCAAGCTAGTGGACAAGTGGAGGTTTCAAATAGGGAAATCAAAAGCATCTTGTCAAAAATTGTGAATCCAATAGAACAGATTGGTCAAGGAATCTAGATGATGCATTGTGGGCTTATAGGACTGCATTTAAGACTCCAATCGGTATGTCTCCGTACCGATTGGTGTTTGGTAAAGCATGTCATTTGCCGGTTGAGCTAGAAAATAAAGCCATGTGGGCCTTGAAGAGGTTAAATCTTGAGTGGAATGTTGCAGCAAATCTCCGGGTGGAACAACTCAATGAGTTAGATGAATTCCGATTTCATGCCTATTCAAGCTCGTCATTGTACCAGGAGAAGATGAAATACTTGCATGACAAGTATTCCCTAAATAAGGAATTTAAGGAGGGTGATTTATTCCTTCTCTTCAACTCCCGGTTACGTCTATTTCCAGGTAAGCTAAAGTCCAAATGGAGTAGTCCCTTTGAGGTAGTGCATGTAACACCTTTTGGTGCTCTTGACTTGAAGAAAAAAAATGATGAAATCTTCCAGGTTAATGGGCATCGTGTAAAACATTACTTGGGGAAGTTTGATGACAACCACATGGTGGCATTGATAAAGTATCAATGATGATGGTAACCTGCGTTGTGCCGCGACGTTAAATCAGGCGCTTCTTGGGAGGCAACCTAAGTGATTTGTCTTTATTTTTCATTTTTCTTCTTATATTAGGCTATTTTGAACTAACTGGTTGTGATATTTGTGTAGAAATTGTTGATGCAGTGCAAGACTAATACTGGAAAATTTGGCTAAGTGTGGAATTGGACCGCTGACCGTGCTCAAATTCCGCGGTCAGCGAAATCATTTACGCGGGGGCACAAAATTGTTGCGGACGCGGACTTGAAAAGTCCAAAATGTAACCTCTCTGAAGTTTCATCCGTGTCCGAGGTTCTTTTTTCGTGGTCAGCGGTCGCTTTTCCAAGGCCGCGTCCATTTTCCGCTCTCAGCGGTATTATTGAGCCTGGTGCTCTTCAAAACAACCAAAAGCGCGTACCGCAGTGGAATTCCGCGGTCGCGCTAGGTAATTCGGTGTGGGCCCTTAGGGTTTTAGTATAAATAGGAGGGCCCTCCTCCTTTTACACTTTTCACACCCTCACTTCTCAAAATTCCTTTTTCACTGTTCATCTTATTCCTGTTGCATATGTACTTCATCTCATTTAGCAAGATTAGTTCCTACAACAATTTAAACAACTGGTATGCTCAATTTCCTTGTCTTAATTTTAGTTCTTATTTTCTTTTTCTCTTTAGTTAGTTTCAATTTTTCTTTCTATTTAGGGTTACTACATGCCTCACATCATAATCATGCTTAATTTATGAAATAACTAGATGGGTAATTAATTAGCATGCCTAATGGGGGATGGAATTATTCACTTTATCGTTTTATTGCCTAATTTGTATGCTAAGTGAAAACCCTAGGTTTTATAGTCTTTATCGGTACCCGATCAGTTTGAATTCCGCGGCCGCGGCCATAATTCCGCGGTCCACGTTCATAGGATTTGCTGAGTTAAAAATGGCTTACTTCTTCGTGGCAGTGGTGAAATTTTCGCGGTCAGCAGCTTGAATTACGCGTTCGCGCAACAAATTCCGTAGACTGCAAAACTAAGTTAAGAGAGTTGATACATTGGGTCCGCGACCGCGTTCATTTTTTCACAGACAACGATAAAACTTTCGCGGCTGCGCCCAAATTTTTGCGGTCAGCATTGATCAAACTTCAGAAACTGGGTAGTCTGAACCCTAGTCTTTCGCTGACCACAATCCTTTTTTCGCGGACAACGGTGGCTAATCCGCGACTGCGTTTCTTTTTTCGCTGACAACGGTCCACTTTCCTGTGACATACTGTGATCATTTATCTGATTTTATCTGACACTTGATTGAATACCAATACTAATGACCTTTCACTGATTGTGTATGCAAACAATGGTTAGATCTAGAGGTGGACAAGATAAACAACTAGGGAAGGGAGAGTCCTCCCGGGGCCGGGGGAGAGGAAAACAACCAGCGGCACCCCTAGCTCCTAAAGTCCTCATTTGAAAGAAAAATACCATCCGGAGGCCCACTCCTAACAATTCAGAGACCAGTGAGTATGTCCCCTCTCGGGAGATGTCAGAGGGAGAAGCTGGCCAGACTCAACAGGAGGAACAATCCCAACCCCGTCGCCTCATAAATGAATCAACTTCTTTGTCTGGCTCTTCTGATAGTTTGGGAGATAGTGACACTCCACCATCCCCGACCCCAAGTGCAACAACTATACCCTCCAAATCGTCCCCAATATATATTGATAGTAATGATGATGTCCCGGACGACGGGAGGGGGTGACACCCATACATGGGGATTGTTAAGATCAAGGAATCCGGTGGTATGGCAAGACTGGTTTGTGAGTGAGAAAGCCTACCACAATTTCCGGGAGTGGTGGCCTTAAAGGTCACTTACATTGGAGAGGATATTCATTGAGTGAGACCTTCTACCCCACAACCCAAATATCAAGAGGCACTTCAATGATAGAATGGGGTGGAAGTTCTTCACCAGCAACTTGCCAGAGGCCAATGAGTTTTTGGTCAAGGAATTCTATGCAAATGTCGCCCATATAAAAAAGGGCACATTTTGACCAAAGTCCGCAACATGAAGATTATGTTTGATGGAAAATCTTTCAACGACTATGCTGGGTTCAATGACGAGGATGAGTCCCTTTATCTGGAGAAGGTGGCTATGGATGAGTTAGCCCGCCCTTGGCTTGCTTCGTTGATTGCTATTCCGAGGACTAATCTAGCTTGGCTGACACCTAGAGTCCCTATCTACAGGAACACTCTGAGCTTCGAAGCGAAGGGGTGGTCTACTTTTGTGTGCAGCCGGTTGGACCCTAGTACACATGACAGTGATATGCCAGTCTCCCGGGCTATTATTGTGGGGGCTATCATGGCGGGGTTCCCGATCAACGTCGGAAATATTATGGCCAGGGTGATTACCATAATGATTGGCAAGGATGAGAGGTCATATCCCTTCCCAAAAGTTCCTCACCATGTTCCTAGAGGACCAGGGAGTAGAAGGACGGGACTTTGACACCAAGTTGAAGCCAAAGCAGCCATTTTACTGGTACAACCGTCAGGGTCCGGACAACCCCAAGTCCAAGGGCAAAGCCAGCACTTCCACCGGACAGTCTGACGAGCCAGGGGTGGTGGCTACTAGTTCCGAGCCTTCCACTACCGAGGGTTCATCTGCCGCCATGCCACATCCTCCCTCCGAACCATCTGCCGCTATTCCTACTTCAGTGCCTTCTTCTTCAGCAAACCCTTAGACCACTCTGAGGGTTAACCAAACATTGGTCGACATCAATAATTGGCTGCAGGTAGCTACATCAAAGCTATCTGCCTTATCCAGTGTCGTAGAAGCCCAAGAAGCCCCAACCAGCTCTAGATGCCTCCATCATTGGAGGAATCATTAAAGACCATTCTTGACAACCAGAAGAAAATTTTGGAGTCTTTGGGCCCCCATGAGAAGGAAATCAAATCCCTGGGTAAACAGGTAAGGAAAATGAAGAAGGGCCAAAAAGATTTGAAAAAGGAGGTGGCAAAGCTCACTGCAGCTGGTGATATTCCTCTTGATCTCCTCGTAGGAGAGACTGCCCCTGCAGCTCAGACAACGCAACCATCACAGATGCCAGAGCAGGAGGCCACCATAGGGCCGATGATGAGGGTGGTGATCCCCCAGACTGAGGGTTTGGAGATTCAGCTGGAGGATCCCGAGGGAGATGAATCAGGCCAGCCACAGGACCTAGCCAGTGACCCCATGCATACAGAGGTATTATATGGAGTTTTTCTTTACTCTCTACNGATGATTTGGATGAATTGGTCTGTAATAACCTTGATACTATTTTTATTTTACTTATCGTACTTTATTTTTGTACTTTTTATCTTTGGTATGTATATAAAGTTACCTTTCCATGTATATATTCATTCCCATTTTATATATATTCGTTTCAATCCCCTATTGTACATATTCATTTTACTTTCCGTATTTTTACTTTATAACTTCTTTTATAATTTTCTTAAATAGTTTAACTTCTTATTTCCTTTAGTAGCTTCTTTTTGAATTTATAGCTTCTTTTTACATTTTCGTGATCAATAAGTCTTTGGTTTTCTTAATGCCACGGTTCTTTCCAAGGGTGGAATTTGTGTGAACCAGGTGGCGTTTCCCTACGATGGATGGCGTGACAACATTCTTAAGGGATTGAGTCTGTTTTTATTTTTGTTTTGATATATGGTAGTAATGAATAAAAGTGACTCAAGTAAGATTCACTTGGCACCAACACATTTACCTTCGACCTCATGGTTAGAGACAAGTTGTTGATGAGACTAGCTCTAGTTGTGACCCTTAGAATCTTGAGTTGACTAAAGCTATCATCAAGTGGTTGCTGTGGCCATATGTGAGTTTCAATCGTAGCTAGGGTTGTTTTGGGACCTCTACTCTATTCTCTTTAACAATCCAGTGGCTTGAGAAGTGAGATTTTGAATTGCAAGTCCAAGTGTCGTGCCAACAAGTCTAGAACTTGCCCCGGATGTTTTTCTAGGCGAAATTCTAAGTGTAGCTCAATTTGAGAAGTGATTATAGGCTCTCCTTGGTCCCATTTGAATTTGAAAACTTCCATAGCCTACCATTATAATATCTTTAATCAACCTCTTTGAGCCTAAGCTTTTTTCGTTCAATAACCACATTACAAGCCTTCATCCGTTCTATAATGACCCTCTCTTGGCACCCAATATTTTATTAGACTTCATGATGAACAATAGTTAAAAACATAAGTTTGGGGGGTGAGCCAAGGAAATTCAAAGTGATGAAAGTTTCAAAGAACAAAAAGACTTGATGAAAAGGAATGGAAAGGAAAAGGATGAAAAGACAAAAAGTAGCATGTCAAAAGAAAAGAAAAGGTTGCAAGATTCAAGAAAACAATTTTGAAAGGCTTGGAATGATGAGAAAAGGAGAAAAATGATCATCATATAGAAGAAAGAGCGACTATGTGTCTCTCTAGTTCCCCCAAGGAAGAAGAAAATGACTCAAAGAGTCAAGAAAGCATAAGTTGAATTGAGAAAAATGGAGTGCTTAAGTAAAGATAATACCATCATAGTTCATTATGTCCGACCTTGATCCAAAAAGGCTTCATTACATCCCTCTAAAGCCCTATAGGATTTAAAGTTGAGCGAGCTTACATTAGTGGTGAGTTACATGAAGGGCAAGCTTATGGTACTTAGAGCCGGACTTGTGGCATTCTTTTGAGAGTGATGAGCGCACTTCTTGTCAATCACGGTTTTGAGTGTACATTATATAAGGTGAGATGAGATCATGGAGAGGATAGGAGAAGGACTCTGGGATCCACAGTGACCTACGTGAGAGAGAGAGCCTCTTTGATGAACTGAGTCAACTCTAGCTTTTGTGTCACATTAGACCTATGGAACTCAAAAAGTCATTGCATAATGTTGTCAATAATGCATTTGTGTTGAGGGTAATTGTTAGTTCCAATTGGAGCTTGATGAAGTTACTTTAGGACAACTGAAATTCTACTTTCTTTTTCTTGTGGAGGTGGGAATTACCTTGTTTGCATGAGGACAAGTAAAAGCTTAAGTTTGGGGGGAGTTGATAACTAGGGATTTTAGCCTACTATTTGCTCTCTTTTGCTTAGGTTTTGGGTAAAAAATGCATTAAGGTATTCCCGAAAACTAACTTAAGGTGCTTATTTGTAGGTTTTGGTCAAAATGAGGCAAAGAAGCCTAAGTGAACTCATAAAGGAGTCAAACTTGCACAAGCCCAAAGAATGGAACTGGAGTGCTGTTAGCTCTATTATTACGTGGTCGCGTAAAGCCCTCTGCTGAGGCGATTAAAAATATGTTGCAGCAAAGTGATGTTCAGAGAAGCTGCAGCCAAGTGCTAACACTACCGCTGACCACGATACAAAAGTGAGGCCGCGAAACCATTGGCGCGGCAGCGAGTGAAATTGCGCTGAGAGCGAAAGATCAAGAATCAGAGACCTTGCAATCTTGGACCAAGCAAAGAATGCGGTCCGCGTTATTTTTATGCAGCCACGAAACCACCTGACACTGAGGCGGTTAATATTTCGCTGGGAGCGAGAGTAGGGGTTCAGAGAGTTGCAAGCGAAGTTAAATTACAGAACTCGATCCGCGAAATGTGACTGTATTTACGCGGTCCGCGAAGCAAACTCTAGCCTATATACAAGTAAAGAAAAATGCGGACCGAACTCCTTATTTCGCGGCCGCGGGTGACTAAACGCGGACCGCACTCCTTATTTCGCCGCCGCGGGTGACTAAATGCCAACGCGCCCAGTTTTATGCTGATAGGGGAACCTCCATAGGGGTATTTTTGTCCAGTAATTTCAACTGTGTATAAATAGATCTTTTCACATTTTTAGGTTATCTTTTGTATTAGGGAGCTCGTGAACAACATCATTTTACCACTTTGAGTAATTTTAGAGTAGCTTTAGCTTATAAATTTTGATTTTATTCTTGTAATTAACTTTTATGGCTTACATTTCATCTCCATCTTTGATTTCTACCTTAATTATGAGTAGCTAGACCCATTATCTAGGGTTGTGACCCAACCATAGTGTGGGTATTTAATGAGTCTTCAATTTTAGGGCTTATTTGTTTATGGGTTAGTGATATTTAGCTTGTTTCATGCTTTATCTGTTGAATTGGTGGTTGCAAACACTGATTCGTGCCTTTTTGACTAGGACTCTTCTTGAGAAAGAGGGCCCAAGTCTAGGTAAAATAGGCTAACAAGGAATTGGGGTGAATTTAAGAGATTGATAGCCCCAATTAAAGGGTTAAACCTAGAGATAGTAATACCCGACTTTAGCCAATTTCACTTGCACTGTTTGAACACCCAATTAGGCTTGAGAAAGCCAATTCGGGAAAAGTCACTCAAACTACCGAGAGGTATAAAGTGAATAATTAAGTGTGAGGTTATATCACGACCCCAAATACAACAAGCTTGTCCTAAATTCTAGACCCCATTAAATACTCGCCTAGGTGTAAATCACTTCCCTAATGCTTTTTATTAATTGAGAAACTCCTACAAAATTATTATACTTAGATTATTTATAGCAATTAATATTAATACAATTAGAATATAATCAAACCCACTCATGGTTGGAAGTGTAATGAAAGACAACACATATAGCTAGATTAGATAGAAACCCAATTTCCAACCAATAGTAACTCCCTGTGGATATCGGTCCCGACCTTTCGGGTAAAAGCTACATCAACCACTCCTCGCCATTATATATTGGTGCAGGGTTAGAGCTAATCAGCCTCCCATTTTACCTTCGAAAGCTTGTGCCATGCGCTCTCGGTGTACGACATCTACTTGCAAATCCCCTCGATCCACTCCTTGAATAGGGGGATTGCATTTGGAACTTGGGAATCAACTGAGCGACCACAAGCATATGCAATGGGAGAAAGAAAAAAAAAGAAGAGAAAGGAATACTCAAGTAAGACAATACTTACGGGATACGTTCCCCTCCTTGGGGAACGACATGAAATCAGAAGGGATCAGGTCTTCGATTCTCACCCGAACGAATCTCCTATGTTAACCTCGGTTTCGTTCCTTGTCGATATGAGCGGGATACGTTCCCGCTCGTATTATTGGTAGGGTCTCTTCAATGACAGATCATATGTATCTCCATGCTCCCTCGCCTTGGTCTTGTTGGCTAGAGGCCTTCTCGACCTTGAAATCTCCCTGATAGAGCAATCCACGGGTATGAAGCTCTTCATAGGAGGCTCCTGAGCCACTTCGGGAATGACCACCTCGACATTTGCGACCAGGTGGGAAGATAAAGGAGCAGCCTGCTGAGGCACTGAGTTGAAGGTTTTTGCCATTGCCATTTGTGAAATTTGAAGATTTGAAGATGGTATGAAGGTCTGAAAAAGATGTATGAGGATGAAAATGAAGGTAGGAAGGCTCAAAGAACAAGGTATGAAGATTTGGAGAAGTTGAAAACCGTTTGAAAGTTCGGGGATAAAATCGAGAGTCGGAAAGTAAAAAAAGTGAAAAAGGTTGAACCTTTTATAGGGAAAAACCAATCAATGCGTGATGTTTCATATTCAAAGGAAGCCAACCGGTGACTGACACGTGTCCGGAGTTAGAACGAAGCGACTGATGGGACGTTTCGGTTTACCCATCATTTAAGTTGTAATGCATGAAGAAAGGGATCAGGTTCATATGTCATTTCCCATCGTTTTGGAAAACATACTCTCCAGAAACAAGGGGACTATCTGTATACGGGTAATATAAGGGACAACACATATCCCAATTTTTTGATGAATAAAACAGAAGAAGGGCACGGATGCACGAGGTTGAAATCGAGGCTGGGAGCCCTTCATATCCATATCCATGAAAGGTGAATGATGTGTCCATCATCGGGCATGATGAAGCGATGCTCCCCAGACCCAGAACAAACTCTAAGACCTCGGGAACTGTGGAAAATGGTTACACATGACAGATAGAGTACCGTGATATCCGTTCCTAATCAGATATCATGGCACAAATTTAGCTCGATATCAGTTACAAGTCAGTAATTAACGAGAAAGGAAGATTTTTTTCTTTTTTGACTTATACTAGGGACGAAACTCTCCAACTATATAAAGGGAAAGTTTTTCTTTTATAACACACATTGTAACACGCAAATCAAGGTAATACAAATTCATTTTTTGATTTCTAGCTATTGCAAGAGTTCTTAATTAACTGTTCTATTCTTCATTCATAATTGGTTCGGGTCTGATCGAGGGAAAAATTACTGTTCAACCAAGGTTTGTGCTAGACCCATAATATTACAACTGGGTTGATCGTTTATTTTGTCTTTAACGCATTTATCGAATATGCTTGATTATTTGTGTTGAGTCAATCCACGTATCTTTAAAAAAGCGTACAAATTTTATTGTTATCCGATTTTAGGGTAAACAGAGAGTAGTGGAGAGGCATTGTTGATATCTCTTCGTTGGAAAATAACAGTATGTCGATAGGTAAAATTGTCTTTTTAATGTGTATATATAATATATTGAATCTCCCTAACTTCTCATGTATTTAATATTTTATATTTTGACCCCCCTTAATAAAAATCCTCTTTTTACTGGCTTGAGACAATATGTTTGAAGTTTTAAACTTCAAACTTTCGGGTTTAAATTTTGAATTACCAAAACCTAACTTTAGAAGAAGAAGAAGTTTTATTATGTATTCGAATTTCAGACCTACGATCTATGGTTAGACTTTCAAATGCATGAAACCTGAAGAAGAAGAAGAAGAAGAAGAAGAAGCAGCGCTAATAAGAAGTGGTCTGACGTTTGCCTAATCTGGCAAAATTTAAATAAATAATAGAAATTGC
The DNA here is from genome assembly GCA_005239525.1 of Nicotiana knightiana. Lineage (NCBI taxonomy): Eukaryota > Viridiplantae > Streptophyta > Magnoliopsida > Solanales > Solanaceae > Nicotiana > Nicotiana knightiana. The sequence continues at coordinate 47,802 of ML421891.1, read as the reverse complement.
CTATAACTTAAATAGCATATCTAAAAACGGCTATTTTTGTCATTGATTAGTTTTCAACCTCCATGTTAATAAGTCAGTGTGCATAATATTTTTTAGAAGGATACATTTATGTACCTCAAATAGATTAATTTACATGTCTTTGATTATATAAAAGACAATTAAGGAAAAGTATAAAGAGTTGCCACCAAGAGATATCGTAAATATTCTAGCCCGTTTTAGTGGAGGGGCGCGCTATTTGTTTACATCCATTAGTTTGAAAGGGATTAAGAAATAACAATGTATCAGGGGCCGTACCTTCCACTCAGGAACAAGAAATGGAGCTATTACGTTAAGGTGTCGCTTTCCTTTTTCTAGCTCTTGTTTGGGTTCCCTATCGATGCGTGTATGCCTTCGTCGAAGAAAGAAGGGGAATCACAAGAAATTTTCATATAAGTAGGCCTAATTCCATTGATGAATCATTTGAGAACAAATTTATCTAGACTAATCTAATCTTATTCAACCTTATATGGGAATTAGGGCGAAGCCTGGGGAGGTCTCTGCCTTCTTAACACGCGGCACCAACTTGAAGTCTGATTTTAAAATCTCTCTCTACCTTTACAAAACTTCTCGCACCCTTCTCGTAGTTTTGACTTGATCCTAGGCTACCGTTGACCAGCTGCGCAAGACCATTTCGGTCTACATACACATGGATAAGCGCTATTGGGCGGAGCTTTCTCAATCCAAGCTAACTAATCGAAGAAAAGAGAAGAAAGGAAGATCTTATAAGAGACTCACCCCATCTTTACATAAGCAATTTCTTGAAAGGAAAAAATAGATGCTTTCATGGACTACTTTGACTTTAGGGATTTGCTTCATCATTAGCTAAAGAGGAGAGAGAAGGGCGAAGCTTAGTCTAACTGTCCGAAGTAATTCTTTCTTGATTGGGTGACAACTTTCTCTTAATTCCTATCGTGCACCGATTCACCAATCTGAAGCTGAAGGAATGAAAGCATTAGAGTCTTGATCCCCTGCTTAACCTGAAATGAAACCTCTCAAGCCAGGAAAAGATTGACCATCTGGTTCATTTCCGAGTCAGGACAGAAAGAGGCCAAGAGTGACTACTCGATAGAAACGGTTTCTTGAGGCATCTTCGCTCCGTGAACCAGACTGCTATTGAAGCCCGAATGGAAGCAAGGCGTCAAAGAATTTGGGAACTAGAAGAAAGACTCTAGGGATTAGGCCACCATCTACACAAGAAAATTGTTGATAAAACTCCAAAATCGCATTTTTTTACCCAATATTTTTTCTCTCCTTATCACTTAGAAAGGAAAAAAAATTTCAGTATAGCAAACATTCTCTAGAATTTCTCTTAGATTCAAACTCAAAGCTGATGATAGAACTAGAATAGATATTTTTTATTTCCTACTTACACGAGCCCATATCCTTTCTTTTCTTTTAATTTCTTCAGGAAAAAACTTTCACATGTGCATAGGAAGACTAGAACATGCTTAATAAACCTTAGTCGACATCCGGAGGACAACAATTTTATTTTTTCAATCTGAGATTTTCTTTTTCATTTTCTCCAGTAGAGGAAAGTTTTCTTTTTATTGTATTGAGGGACAAGCAAACATCCAGGTACTTGATAGGAAAATTACCATTTTTTTATTCCTCTTCAATGATCTGGAATTTCTGTGAGGAGCTTTGTTCAAGAAAAAGCACTAGCTCTTATCGAAATTGACCTTTTGTCCATTACAACATTACAATCAGCTTCTTACTTCTTTCCAGAAAGATTTTCTGCTTCTTAAGATTTCGTTTATGACGGTATATAATATTAGAACATCATTATCAAAGAGAAAGTAGGAGAGTGATGGGCACGATCTTGAAGCATGGTAAGATGTTATCTTTTTTAATGATACTAAGTTCCACCTTCGCACTTCTTCAGCTAAGATCAACAGGCTAGGTTTGAAACCCTTGTCGCAGCCCTCAAGAAGCTGAAAAGTACCCATGTGGCACACCATCCACAAGCACTCCAAAGTCTTCATTGCATAAACATCCATGTATCAAATTTTGTCATTTATCACAAAATCCAATTCGATCCAAAAAGATGCTTTTGCCATATCCTGACTTTCATTTGGCCCCCCTCCCTCCTATGTTTTCTTTAGGTTAAACTCCCCTATCACTTAAAGTCACCTCGTGAGCCAAGGAGATTTCTCTATAATAGTGAGTCCTTTAACAAAAGCGCCCCTTTTTCCTTAACTATTTTTATAGGGAGAATCAAACTAATTCTTCGAGCTAGAGAGAATTTTATAGAAAAAGTTACAAGCGCTTAATGAATCCGCCAAAGACTTTGACAGGTGTCGGTAGGCACGCCTCTGATAAGGGCTCGATCCTGAGAATCAACCCCAATCGAATCTATTCCATTCGTGACTCAAACAACCGGTATGCTTTCTGGCTCGCAACGACTCAAAGGGGCGGGGGCTATATATTTGCTTGCAAAACAGGATGTTCCGATTTACTTATTTAAAAACGGGCTCCTTCCTCTACTCCTATTTCGGATCTTATACATCTGCTGTCACCTTTCAAACCAAGCTCTTGGTGTCTACTTTAGCTTGCCGGAGGCCGTAACATAAATCGCTTTCTTGAGCTTGCATACCAAGTTAGGATTCCTTGGAGAAGAGAAGCCTGGAGTTGGAAGAGGCTGAATGAGATCCCTCCATGTCGTCGTAATAGAAAATGTCGAGTTCGAACACTAGAGGGTATTTAATTCTAGATGGTTAAAGAAGTAAAAATTAAATTATATATTTAAATATCACTTGCTTTTAGAAAACAAAGATTAAACATGATTACATGAACAATATCGATCGCCTTGTTAATAGTAGGAATTTAAACCTAAGACCAGACTCTTTGTTGAAAATTAAGTAGGTTGGTTGATGTTAACATTCATTCCCTAGCAATAGTGCAAATTTCTTCCTCCCTCTCCAAGTCAAACAAGAAATATTCAAACTTCCAATCATGATGCTAAATTCATCCTCCCCTTCTCTATAGAACCCAAAGAGTTTAATACTTCATTAATTCTCCCACTTGTCACATTATTTAATTTACAAAGAAACTTTTTGACCATGAATCAAAGACTTCTTTCGAACTTATATATTCTCTGACATTCAAAAACTTCTGGAAGAGAAAAAAAGAAGTTAATGCATCTGTCCGAACATCACTTTGATTAAAAAAACATGAACTTTATTCATCTGTTTCATTTTATGAATCTTAGTATAAGTGAGCATGAAGTTTAAAATATAAAGAAAAAAATATTTTTTAATTTTATGATCTTAAACTAAAAATATATATAATATATCAATAATATCCTTTGAATCTCGTGGTGTCTTTGAAAATGTCATATCATTCCTATAAATGAGTGTCAGTATGGAAATAAAAATGTTAAAATTAAAAGGTTATATTAAATATAAAAAAATAACATTCTTGTTTAAATAGATTAAAAAAGAAAGTAAGACACATATATCAATAATAATGATCCGGTAGGAAATCGAACGTCAAAATTTACAAGGTTTTAATTAGTAATGAAAAACAATTTTAATTCGAAAATGAATAGTGAATTATTTTCTTAATTTATATTATGGTTTGGGCTAAATTACAAATTAGGGAACCCATTTTTATTTACTTTTGTGTAATTTGAAGGAAAATAAAAGGAACAGCATAATAATGAAGACCAAATAAAAGATTGAATAGAAAGGTGACCAACTTCTTTGTGGGCAAATAGGCAGTTACATTGACCAGACAATATAATAGAAAAGTAACTAGGAATTATATATGTCTATCTTCAATGTACTGTCTTTTCATTTCCAAAATTCAGCACGTGAAAGAATTACATCAAAAAGCCATGCAACTAATGCTCGTGAAAATCACAAACGATTTTGAGTTTTTTAGACCAAGTAATCTATATATCAATTGATTGGTCAATAAAAAAAAAAGAAATTGTTTTTTCTAATTCCTACTTTAAGAAGAACAATAGATTGATATTGTGATGTATTTGTCATTATAAAAAAAGTAAAATTAGTTATCAACTTCATCACTAATCTACCGCTAAATCATTTTGTAGCTGACATAACTTTTTGATAGTATGTTACTAATATGTCGTCAAATATGATTAGTGACATATTTTTCTGTTTAGCTACAAAATTTTTTCGTCGTTAATTTTTTTTCTTTTAATAGTGTGTTAGATGCACGTGTATCACTACATTATGATGGATTAACACAATATTCACTAAGGTAAAATAAATTGATCCAATGCAAACACAGATAGAGTAGGAGTAATTTTTTTCGCCAATATAATTCTTATCAATTTATTCTTACTTTTATTACTGTTTTTGGCTATTTTCTATATAAATAAATTCAGCTTTAGCTTTTAACATTAATGATCAATCGTTCTCCTTACTATATGTGATAAACATTTGGTATGAGAATTGACAGACTCTAGCAAGAGTAATGTGAATACGAAGAATGGTTTATTTTTTTAATCCGTCAGTTGCTCACAAAAGAGCGGTTTGGTAGATGTTTAGTATATTTTAAGATATCTTATGAATAGTAATGTTGACCCTCATACACTTTAATTATCATCTATCAAAGCATTTAATTAAACATTTTTTGACGACAACACAATACAATCATGGTTTTGCCATCATTAATTAGGACCATAATTAATGAAAGAACTCACTCAAGAATCATTCTTACTATTGGATATGTCATATGCTTCATAATGATATTTGACTAGAAAAATTTAACTATCGATTTTACCATTGATCATCTCTTAGCTACTATTCTTTCTTCGTCAAATTATTGTCCATGCTCGCACAATGAAGTTACCTTTTTACGAGAGATCACCAAAATGGAACTTGCTGGCATCATGTCACGACCAGCAATTTTCACCTTCGGGATCGTGATGATGCCTAACATTTCACTTGCTGAGCAAGCCAATATTAGAGAACCGTTAAGCCAATTATTATTCAAATTCAATTAATAAAGTCAATTAAGCCAAATTGAAATAAAACCGAGTGCAGAATAACATTATGCCCATAATATCTACTACAATCAGAATCTGGAGTCACAACTCACGAGCTTCTAGAATTTTCTACAAGCAGAGTCTGAAAAAAAGTAGTAAAATAGGAAAAATAAAATGGGACTTCAAGGTCTGCGGACGCCAGTAGTTCTACCTCGAGTCTCCGATGAGCAAAGCCAAGCTGCTACGCCTCACAAACAGCCAGGGCCGGTAACAAAGTCTGCACAAGAAGTGTAGGGTGTAGTATGAGTACAACCAACCTCATGTACTTCGTAAGTGTCGAGCCTAACCTCGACGAAGTAGTAACGAGGCTATAACAAGACACCACGTAATAAACTTGTACAGATAACAGTCTACGTACAAGATAACAACAAATAAAAGCTAAACATATACTATTGGGAGGGGATATGCTAAAGGGGGATTCAAGATACGAGAAACACAACGAAAATGATAACCAACATAGTGAATATACCTTTAACAAGTAAAGACAATTAAGCACAATGAAGAAAATTGCACGGCATCACCCTTCGTACTTTTATTCTCAACCTCACAATGAAACAAGAATACTGCACGGCATCACCCTTCGTGATTTTACTCTCACTCTCAGTACAAATCAATAGATACGGCACGCCATTACCCTTCGTGCATTAACTCTCATAACATGGCACAACATCACCCTTTGTGTATTGATACTCCCCTTACCATATAACAGTAAACATCAATAAAAGGGAGACATAATAAACAAGAACATGCCTCATATCAACAATGTTTTCACAATACCATCCTAAACTTCCGGAAAACAATACTCAAATACCTCAAATAACTCGTAAATGCGCGAAGAACGAACAATTTAATAATTAACTAGACTAAGTAGGGATATCATGATCAAAGAAGGAAATAAATTGCAAGAAAACTAGTTCCACCGCATGCTTTGACCCAACAATAACGTATAAGTACTCGTCACCTCATATATACGTTGTACCAAACATCTAGACATGTAACAAATAGGCAAACAAATCCTAATCCATCAAGTCAAGGTTAACCACGACATTTACCTCGCTCCAAAGATCAATTCAAAGCTCAACCACAACTTTGCCTTTCAAACAAGCCTCCGAACCAATAGAATTTAGCAAATTACCAACCAAATAATTCAAATTAAGCCTTAGGAACTACCAACGATTGCAAAGGATTCAATTTAGGTCATTATTGAAAAAGTCAACAAAAGAAAACTCCCGGGCTCGCTTGGTCCAAACCCGAAATTCGGACCAAAATCCTATTATTCATTCACTCTCGAGCCCGATTATGTAGTTTGTTTTGGCATCCGATCTCAATTTGAGGTCTAAATTCCATTTATACAAAAATCTCTAATTCTACCCAAACCCCTAATTTCCACCATGAAAACACTAGATTTTAGATTGAAATCTTAGGAAATGTAGTGAAAGATTGAAAGAAAATGGATTAGAATCACTTACCAATGATTTGGGGAAGAAGGGTGCTTGGGAAAATCGCCTCTAGAGTGTTCTTGTTTTGAAAATTTGAAGAATGAACAAAAATCCGTTTAACTCATATATGTTCAGTTGCAGATGTCGCACTTGCGATGTCATGTTCGCAATTGCGAGAAAGAGGTCGCAATTATGAACTCTTCTCAATCCCAGTGATCGCAAATGCGATAATATGGTTGCAAATGCGAACCCTGCTGCCCTCACAAATGCGGTCCTTTCTTCGCAAATGTGAAGATCCTCAAAACAGAGCTGAGTCGCGAATGCGACTTTGCCTTCTCAAAAGCGGAACTGGCAAGTTCGCAAATGCGAGCCAGATCTTGCAAATGCGAGATCTACAGCAGACACCATAAACTAAAATGCATCAGCTATGCTTCTAAGTCCAATTTCACTCCGTATCCTATCTGAAACTCACCCGAGACCTCGGGGATCCAAACTGTACATACAAGTCCAAAAATATCATACGAACTTGATCGCGCGATCAAATTGCCAAAATAGCACCTAGAACTACGAATTGAACAACAAATCAAATGAAATTTTCAAAAAGATTTTGGAACTTCTATTTTCACAACCGGACGTCCGAATCATGCCAAACCAAATCCGTTTCTCACCAAACTTGACATACAAGTCATAAGTACATTATTAGGCCTATACCAGGTTCCGGAACCAAAATACGGACCCGATATCAATAAAGTCAAAAATTGGTCAAACTTTTAAAGTCATTAAGCTTTTAAACTTTTATATTTTAACAAAGTGTGATAACTCGAGCTAGGGACTTTCGAATTTGATTGCGGGCATACGCACATGTCCCAAATCATGATACTGACCCACCGGGACTGTCAAAACACAAATCTGGGTATGTTTGCCCAAAAAGTTGACTGAAGTAAACTCAAATAGATTTTTAAGAATTTTTTTTACATTTTATCAATTTTTAACATAAAATTCTGGAAAAATACCCGGACTGCGCTTGCAAATCAAGGAAGGCTTAAAGAAGTTACTAGAGGCTTTGAAACACACAATTAGGTTCTAAAACTCTAGATGACCTATCGGATCATCACAATCTCCACCTCTAAAACTATCGTTCTTTCTCAAACGGACATAGAAAAGTACCTGGGCTGGTGAAAAGGTGTGGATATTTACTCCGATTATCAGACTCGGAGTCTCAAGTAGCTGCCCCGACCGGCTGACCTCTCTACTGCACTCGACTGAAGGATAAATCTTAGACTCAACTGTCGAACCTGCCAGGCTAGAATAGCCACCGGCTCCTCCTCGTAAGTCAAATCTTTGTCCAATTGGACTGAGCTGAAATCTAACATACATGGGACAAATCACCGTGATACTTCCGGAGCATAGACACATGGAACACCCGATGAAAACTTAATAAACTAGATGGCAACACGAGCCTGTAAGCCACCTCACCCACTCTCCCCAGAATCTCAAAGGGTTCGATGTACCTAGGGCTCAACTTGGGCTTCTTTCCAAATCTCATCACACCCTTCATAGGTGAAACTCGAAGCAATACTCTCTCTCCGACCATGAATTCAACATCACGAACTCAACGATCGGCATAACTCTTCTGACTGGACTGAGCTGTGCGAAGTCGATCCTGAATAATCTTAACCTTATCCAAGGCATCCTGTACCAAATCTGTACCTAGAAACCGAGCCTCCCCAGGCTCGAACCATCTAAATAGAGATCGGCACCGCCTCCCGTACAATGCCTCATAGGGATCCATCTGAATGCCCGACTGGTAGCTGTTGTTGTAGGCAACCTCCGCAAGTGGCAAGAACTAATCCCACGATCCTCCGAAGTCTATAACACATGCGCGAAGCATATCCTCTATTATCTAAATTGTGCGCTTGGACTATCCGTCCGTCTGATGATGAAACGCTGTGCTCAACTCAACCGGCGTGCCCAACTTACGATGTACTGCTCTCTAAAAGTGCGAGGTGAGCTGCCTACCTTGATCAGAAATGATAGACACGGGAACACCGTGAAGATGGATGATCTTGCAGATATAGATCTCAGATAACCGCTTTGTAGAATAGGTAATTTCCACAGAATGAAATGAGCTGACTTGGTCAGCATGTCCACAATAACCCATACCGCATCGAACTTCCTCTGAGTCCGTGGGAGTTCAATAACAAAATCCATAGTAATACGCCCCCACTTCCACTCAGGAATCTCTATCTTTTGAAGCAAACCACCAGTTCTCTGATGCTCATACTTTACTTGCTGACAATTTAGACACCGATCTACATAAGAAACTATGTCCTTATTCATCCTCCTCCACCAATAATGCTGCCGCAAGTCCTGATACATCTTGGCGACACTCGGATGAATAGAATACCTGGAGCTGTGGGCCTCCTCAAGAATTAACTCACGAAGTCCATCTACATTGAGCACAAAAATACGACCCTACATCGTCAAAACTCCATCATCTCCAACAGTAACCTGCTTGGCACCAGCATGCCGCACTATGTCTCTAAGGACTAGCAAATGAGGGTCGTCATACTGCCACTCCCTGATGCACTCAAACAAGGAAGACCGAGCGTATGTACAAGCTAGGACACGACTGGGCTCTGAAATATCCAACCTCACAAACTGATTGTCCAAAGTCTGAACATCTGATGTAAGCGGTCTCTCACCGACTGGAATGTATGCAAGGCTGCCCACACTCGACACTTTTCTACTCAAGGCATCGACCACCACATTTTCCTTCCCAGGATGATACAAGATGGTGATATCATAGTCTTTCAATAGCTCCAACCACGTCCTCTGCCTCAAATTGAGATCATTTTTCTTGAATAAATACTGAAGACTCCGATGATCCGTGAAAACCTCACACGACACGCCGTAAAGATAGTGCCTCCAAATCTTCAGCGCATGAACAATGGTTTCCAACTCTAAGTCATGGACATGGTAATTCTTTTCATGAACCTTCAACTGGCGCGACACATATGCAATCACCCTGCCATCCTGCATTAATACTGCACCGAGCCTAACACGGGATACATCACAATATACCGTATAAGATCCTGAATCTGTGGGCAACACCAACACCAACACTGGAGCTGTAGTCAAAGCAGTCTTGAGCTTTTGAAAGCTCTCCTCACACTCATTTGACCATCTGAACGAGGCACTCTTCTGGGTCAACCTGGTCAATGAGGCTGCTATAGATGAGAACCCCTCCACAAACCAACAGTAATAACATGCCAAACCCAAGAAACTCCGGATCACCTTGGCTGAAGTGGGTCTAGGCCAGTTCTGAACTGACTCAATCTTCTTAGGATCCATCTGAATGCCCTCTGTCGATACGACATGCCCCAAGAAAGCGACTGAATCCAACCAAAACTCGCATTTTGAAAACTTGGCATATTATTGGCTGTCTCTCAGAGTATAAAGTACAATCCGATGATGTTGCTCATGCTTCTCTCATCTGCGGGAGTAGATCAATATATCATTAATAAACACAATCACAAAGGAGTCCAAATAGGGCTTGAACACTCGGTTCATTAAATCCATAAATGCTACTAGGGCATTTGTGAACCCAAAGGACATAACTAGAAACTAATAATTCCCGTACGGAGTCCGAAAAGCTGTTTTAGGGACATAGGATGCCTTAATCCTCAACTGATGGTAGCCAGACCTCAAATCAATCATCGAAAACACCTTGGCACCCTGAAGCTAATCAAATAAGTCATCAATCCTCGACAATGGATACTTTTTCTTGATGGTGACTTTGTTCAACTGCCGATAATCTATGCACATCCTCATCGATCCATCATTCTTCTTCACGAACAACATTGGTGCACCCTAGGGCATGACACTTGTCTAATGAAGCCCTTATAAAACAAATATTGCAACTGCTTTTTCAATTATTTCAACTCTGGTGGGAACATACGGTACATCGGAATAGAAATGGGTTGAGTGCCCAGAACCAAATCAATACAGAAGTCGATATCCTTGTTGGGTGGTATCCCCGACAGATCTGCAGGAAATGCCTCTGGAAACTCACGGACAACTAGTACTGAATCCATGGAAGGAACCTCCACAATAGAATCGCGGACATAAGCCAAATAAGCTAGACACCCTTTCTCGACCATACGTCGAGCCTTCACATACCAGATAACCCTACTGGTAGAACGGCCAGAAATCCCTCTCCACTATAATCGAGGCAACCCCGGCGAGGCTAAGGTCACTATCTTGGCATGACAATCCAATATAGCATGATAAGGTGACAGTCAATCAATATCCAAAATGACATCAAAATCAACCATATCGAGAAGTAGGAGATTCATACTAGTCTCAAGACTCCCAATGATAACCACACATGAATGGTAAACATGATCTACAACAATAGCATCCCCTATAGGTGTGGACACATACACATGAGCACTCAAAGAATCACGAGGCACAACCAAATATGAAGCAATATAGGATGACACGTAGGAATAAGTTGAGCCCGGATCAAATAGAACTGAAGCATCCCTATGGCAAACTGAAACAATACCTGCGATAACAACGTCAGATAACTCAACCTCGGGCCTAGCTGAGAAAGCATAACATCAGTTCTGGGACACACCACTTTGAACCATATCCCTAGGACGACCTATAACTGGCTGGCCTCCACTTCTAACGGACTGACCTCCACATCTAATAGTCAGACCTATACCTCTGGATGCCTGACCCCAGCCTCTGGTTGGCTGAGCAGGTGTTATAGCAACTGGTGCCGGGACCATGGCATGAGAACCTTGATATTGCGAGTTGCTCGGTCCCGAGGGCAAAAACTAGCAATGTGCCTCAGGTCACCTCAAGTATAACATGACCTCGACTGCTATGATGACTATCCCTGAAACTGGACTTGTCGAACTGAGTAACCACCCTGAAAACTCTGGAGCGGAGGTGCACTAATAGGAGCTGGTGGTGCACTGTAGGCTAGCTAATCGGAATAAGGCATATGAGGGCCACGACTACCTAAAGCACCGTGGAATGCCTGGAGTGCTGAATGAAATGGCCTGAGAGGATGGATTCTACCAAAAGTACCCCTGCCTCCAGACGAGGCACCACTAAACCCACTGGAATGACGAGGCCGCTTGTCAAACCCCTAACCTCCCCCCTGTGCAAGAACCATCTCGACTCGTCTGGCGATTTTGGAAGCCATATGAAAAGAAATCTCACTCCCGGTCTCCTTAGCCATCTGCAACTTGATAGGCTGAGCAAGTACCTCAATAAAACTCCTCACCCTCTCTCTCTCTATCGGTAGGAATCAGAAGAATAGCATGACGGGCCAGATCCAAAAAACGAGTCTCGTACTGAGTAACAATCATATTGCCCTGCTCGCGCGAACTGCCGATGATACTCCTCTCTCAATATTATAGGGAGGAACTTCTCTAGGAAGAGCTGAGAGAACTGGTCCCAATAAGAGCAGGCGACCAACTGGTATAGTCAAAACATAATCCCTCCACCATTTCTTGGCGGAACCCGTCATCTGAAATGCAACAAAATTGACCCTATTGGTCTCCACTATACTCATGTTCTGCAACACCTCATGATAGCTGTCAAGATAATCCTGTGGGTCTTCTGAAGGTGCACCACTGAAGTGAACGGGAAAGAGCTTAGGAAGCCTGTCCAATCTCCATAAATCCTCAGAAGACATGGCGGGCCGATCATTAGCCTGTGCCGCAACAACTGGCTGAACTACCCCAACTGGCAGGGCTACTGGAGTATGCTACTGGGGAGCCATTTGCTCCAGAGTGTGAGCAGCGGGAGTCTGTGCTCCTTCCCCAGCCTGAGAGATGGCTGGTTCCATAGGAAATGTACCGGTTTAGGACACACTCTCCATAAGGCCCATCAAACGGACAAAAGCATCCTGAAGCACTGGGGTGGCGATAAACCCCTCCGGGACCTGAGCTGGTCCAACATGCACAATCTAGGATGGAACCTCCTCATCAATCTCCACCTGGGGCTCCACTTCTGGTTGCTGCTAAAGCTCTGCCCCTGCCTCGGCCTCTTGCGTGGCCTCGGCCTCGACCTCTGCCCCTCGTAGGAGCTGGCACTGGGGGCTCCGGCTGCTGTCCAGCTGAATATGTAGCACGTGTTCTCGCCATCTGCGGAAGAACAAGAACAGAAGAGTTCAATTACCAATGAGAGAACAAAATTGCACGATAGAGAAGGATAGAAGTGAAATTGTTCCTAAACTTCATAGCCTTTGGAAGATAAGTACAAACATTTTCGTACCGATCCTCCAGAATCTACTAAGCCTGCTCGTGAATCGTGAGACTTAGGAAACCTAGTGCTCTGATACCAACTTGTCATGACCCGAAATTTCCACCTTCCGGACCGTGATGGCGCCTAATATTTCACTTGCTAGGCAAGCCAACGTTAGAGAACCGTTAAGCCAATTATTATTCAAATTCAGTAAATAAAGTCAATTAAGCCAAATTGAAATAAAATCGAGTGCGGAATAACATAAATGCCTATAATATCTACTAAAATTAGGATCTAGAGTCACCACTCACGAGCTTCGAGAATTTTTTACAAACAGAGTCTAAAAGAAATACAACTGTTTTGAACGAAAAGAAACAGTAAAATAGGGAAAATGGAAGGGGACTTCAAGGTCTGCGGACGCCAGCAGATCTACCTCGAGTCTCCAATAAGAAAAGCCAAGCTGCTAAGCTTCACGAATAGCAAGGGCCGATACCAAAGTATTCACAATAAGTGCAAAGTGTAGTATGAGTACAACCGACCCTATGTACTCCGTAAGTGACGAGCCTAACCTCGACTAAGTGGTGACGAGGCTATGACAAGACACCACGTAATAAACCTTTGCAGATAAAAATATACGTACAAGATAAGAACAAATAAAGGCTAAACATGTACTATTGGCAATGGACATGCTAAAGGGGGATACAAGATACGAGAAATACAGTGGAAATGATAACCAAACAGTCAATATACCTTTAACTAGTAAAGAGAATTAAGCACAATGAAGAAACTTGCACGGCATCACCCTTCGTGCTTTTACTCTCAACCTCAAAATGAAACAAAAATACTGCACGGCTTCATCCTTCGTGTTTTTACTCTCACTCTCAGTATAAATCAATAGATACGACACAAGATCACCCTTCGTGCATTATTTCCTATAACATGGCATGACATCACCCGTTGTGCATTAACACTTGCAATATGGCACGACATCACCCTTCGTACATTAACAGTCACATACGACACAACATCACCCTTCGTGCATTAACACTCTCCCTTACCATATAACAGTGAACATAAATAAAAGGGAGACAGAATAAACAAGAACATGCCTCATATCAACTATGTTTCCAAAATACCATCCTAAACTTCGGGAAAACAATACTCAAATATCTCAAATAACTCGTAAATGCGTGAAGAATGAACAATTTAATAATTAAGTAGACTAAGCAGGGATATTGTGATCAAAGAAGGAAATAAATTGCAAGAAAATCAGTTCCACCGCATGCTTTGACCCAACAACAACACATAAGTACTCGTCACCTCACATATACGGTGTACTAAACATCTAAACATGTAGCAAATAGGCAAACACGTCCTAATCTCTCAAGTTAAGGTTAACCACGACACTTACCTCGCTCCAAGGATCAATTCAAAGCTCAACCACAACTTTGCCTTTCAAACAAGCCTCCGAACCAATAGTATCTAGCAAATTACCAACCAAACGATTCAAATTCAGCCTAGGAACTACCCATTATTGCAAAGGATTCAATATAGGTCATTATTGAAAAAGTCAACAAAAGTCAACTCTCGGGTCCGCTTAATCCAAATCCAAAATTCGTACCAAAACCCGATTCCTCATTCACCCCCGAGCCTGGTTATGTAATTTAGTTCGTAATCCGACCTCAATTTGAGGTCTAAATTTCATTTTTACAAAATTCCTAATTCTACCCAAACCCTCAATTTTCACCATGAAAACACTAGATTTTAGGTTGCAGTCTTAGGAAATGTACTGAAAGATTGAAAGGAAATTGATTAGAATCACTTACCAATGATTTGGGGAAGAAGGGTTCTTGGGAAAATCGCCTCTAGGGTGTTCTTGTTTTGAAAATTTGAAGAATGAACAAAAATCCCGTCTAACTCATATATGTTCAGTTGCAGATGTTTGCAATTGCAATGTCATATTTGCAATTGCAAACATCGCAATTGCGAGAAAGAGGTCGCAATTGCGAACTCTTTTCAAATCCCAGTGATCGCAAATGCGATAATATGGCCGCAAATGCGAACCCTGCTGCCCTCGCAAATGCGGATCTTTCTTCGCAAATGCGAAGATCCTCAAAACAGTACTGAGTCGCAAATGCGAATCTGCCTTCACAAAAGTGGAACTGGCAAGTTCGCAAATGCGAGTACCCCTGCCATGCCCAAGCTCGCAAATGCGAGATCTGCAGTACACACCAAAAACTAAAATGCATCAACTATGTTTCTAAGTCCAATTTCACTTCGTAACCTATCCGAAACTCACCCGAGCCATCGGGGCTCCATACCAAACATACATACAAGTTCAAAAATATCATACAAACTTGCTCGCGCGATCAAATCACCAAAATAGCACCTAGAACTATGAATTGAACACCAAATCAAATGAAATTTTCAAGAAAACTTTGAAACTTCTATTTTCACAACAGGACGTTCGAATCACGTCAAACCAACTTCATTTCTCACCAAATTTTACAGACAAGTCATAAATACATTATTCGACCTATACCGGGTTCCGGAACCAAAATACGAACCTGATATCAATAAAGTCAAAGATTGGTTAAACTTTCAAAGTCATTAAGCTTTTAAACTTTTAAATTTCAACAAAGTGTGATAACTCGGGCTAGGGACTCCCGAATTTGATTCCGAGCATACGCCCAAGTACCAAATCACGATAAGAACCTACCAGGGCCATAAAAACATGAATTCGGGTCCGTTTGCCCAAAACGTTGACGGAAGTCAACTCAAATGATTTTTTAAGGAAATTTTTTATATTTTATCAATTTTTAACCTAAAAGCCTTCCGAAAAAATACCCGGACTGCGCACGCAAGTCGAAGAACACTTAAAGAAGCTACTAGAGAATTCGAAATACAGAATTAGATTCTAAAATTCTAGATGACCTGTTGGATCATCACACATCATATAGGAAAAAAATGAATTTACCTTCTATACGGTGCAAAAGAACTTTTACAAAATTCGATCATCTAAAATATCACAATTACAAGTCGAATTAGTTGGGTAATAAACAAATCGACCAGGTTATCTACTACAACAAATTAAGATACTGTAATGATATAGTTTCTTTTACATTATGATGAACGTATAGGAGTTAAATTCCCCAGAAAGTAAAAATAGAGAAAAAAAAACTTCCTTGTGAAACTACATTATACGTATGTTAATGACCCTTCAAATTAGGTACTGAGGAGAAGCGCAACTTTTTGTGACGATTAGCTTATCTCTCTCTCTCTCTCTCTCTCTATATATATATATATATATATATATATATATATATATATATATATATAATATGATATACTAGTCTAGCTAGCACTCCCTAAAGATTCGCTGAAGCTATTCCAACCATGGGACCGTGATGCTGTCTAACATTCACTTGCTAAGCAAACTAACATTTACTAATTAATTAACCCGTTTTATTAATTTATAATAGAATAAATAATAATTAACTATTGATAAACTCAGAAATATATGAAATAATTACATAAAAATGCAATCTAAATTACTCCCAGAAATCCGAAATCACAAGTAAATGAGCGACTAGAATACTACAAATATGGCCTGAAATGAAGTATACCTGTTAAAACTAGATAAACAGTAAAAACAGGGTGGAAGGGGATGTCAAGGATTGGGAATGCCATGCAGCTCTACCTCGAATCTCTTGTGAAAGTCGGTTCCAAGCAATCTCCACTACGCGCTGCTGGGACCAACACCAGGATCTGCACAAGAAGTGCAGAAGTGTAGTATGAGTACAACCGATCCCATGTACTCTGTAAGTGTCGAGCCTAACCTCGACGAAGTAGTGACGAGGCTACGACAAGACACTCGTGATAAACTTGTACAAATAACAATAAAGGAAGGCAGAAATATAGATGAAGCAGTAAACTCATAAGGACGTGACCTGAAAGTCAACTAATAGAGGGTCCCAGAATAGGGGCGGGCATCGGTCGATTCGATTCGGTTCGGTTCGGTTGTGAATCTTATTTGTTCGGCATATCGGTTATCGGGTATTGGTTTGTCGGTTATCGATCCTTATCGGTTCGAGTATCAGTTCACCCGATAAGAATAAAAAATAACCAAAAGTTTCTTGTTTTTATTATAGAAATCATGATCATACTGTTAAGAGAAAGGAACTCAATTTTTGATAATAAGAAAAGATGGATTAAATTTCAACTTTAGAAAAGAACGCTTTCTTTGCATTTGAAAATCCCAATGAACGATCTCAAGTTTCAAAGTTACAAGTAAGTAGGAGTAAGGAATAAGACACTCAACAATCTAATTAATCTTATTAACTATCTTACTGCGGGCGGGCATAACTAATAGGAAATAATAAGTTCCTAATCTGGTAAATACTAAAGAATCAGTGCAACAAAAGAAACAAACAGAAAAACTAAAAATCTAAACAATTAATTTTTTAAAGTATAGAACTGCAAATCTTAACAGAAGAATTAAAATCAGAAATTGAGAAAAGTATAAAACCCACACTAAGGAATAATGTCTGAACATGAAGAGTAACTACTGAGAGAATTAAGAGAATGACAATAACGTGGTTGTACATATTTAGTGGGTAAAAATATAGTTTTGTTAAAGCTTATTGGGTTATCGGTGAAACCGTTAATAAAATTGGGCAAACCGAGCCCGAATCTATAACTCATTCATCAAATAACATTAAACTGTTATCGAAGTATTTACCTAATAACCCAATATCCATAATCCAATAGAATTTTATCGGTTCGGGCTATCAGTTATACCCGATATATACCCAACCCTATCCCAGAATAACATCCTCTCAGAATACTCATAAGATAGTACCAGAATAGAACATTATAGCTACCACCATTACAACGTATCATACTCCGTTGCGGCGCGCAGTCCGATCCCAATATTTATCATAATATCTGTTGCAACATGCAATCCGATCCCAATATTTATCACAATATCTGTTGCGGCATGCAATCCGATCCCAATATCATATCGATATCTGTTGCAGTTTGCAATCCGATTTAGTTATCAATTCACTTCTACACTATTGCGGCGTGCAATCCGTTCTCATTATCAACTCATTAACATAAACAACTCAATACAACCAATAACGTAATCCCAACACAAAAGGTACCAAAGCGTCCAAAGAATCAAGGATCTAATAGTACAACAGAGAATAACCAATACCTCATACTCACAAACCTCCATAATTCATTAACACAAGAATAACTATAGGACTCACACAACTGAGTATAACATAATAAAATGCAACAAGTAAAGTAAATGCAATAATGAATAGTAAAGGCATAAAATTGTGAAAATATTCAACTAGTACAAGTAAAAGCATAATAAATAACAAATATTGCACAAGGAATAAGTAACAAGAACAAGCAACAGTTGAATGAATGACAAATAACAAATAAGACATAAATAACAGTTAATGACATGTAGCAATCAAGGCAAATAACGAGACATAACATGATATAACTAATGACAAAAAGGTAAATAACCAACCCGCATGCTTTAGTCCATGACAACACATATACACTCGTTACCTTACATATACGCCATCCCCACATATAATTCACATAGAAAATAGATCAAACAAGTCCTAGTTCCCTCAAGTCAAGGTTAAAAATGACACTTACCTCTTTCCTTAACCAAATCAATACTCAACCACGACTTCTTATTTAAAACAAGCCTCCAAACAAATCAAATCTAGCCAAATAATATCGTTCAAACAATTCAAAATAAACTTTAGAAACTACCCATAAGTGATAAAGTTTCAATATTTAGCTAAATTGAAAAGTCAAGAAAAGTCAACCCTGGGCTCGCTTGGTCAAAATTTGAGGTTCGGATCAAACCCCGATTACCTATTCATTCTCGAGCCCGGTTATGTGATTGTTTTGAAATCTAACATCAATTTGAGGTCTAAATCTCAATTTTACAAAATTCTTAAATTCTACCCAAAATCCCTAATTTCTACCATAAATTTTTAGATTCGATGTTAAAAATTCATGAAAAGTTATGAGAATTGAGTGAAAACTAGTTAAGATTACTTACCAATGATTTTAGGAAGAAAATCTCTCAAGAAAATTGCCTGTAGAGTGTTTAGAGTTGAAAAATGGTGTAAAATGGGCAAAGTCCCGATTTATCATCTTTTACCCAGCTGCAGACGTCGTTGCAAACACTAGTGCACAAATGTGATGTCCGCAAATGCGAGACACTGGTCGCAAATGCGACAGAACCTTCGCATTTGCGAAGGACACCCCCTTCGCATATGCGAAGCTGACCAATATTATACTACATCACAAATGCGATTTTATGATGCCAGAGTCGCAAAAGCGAGTACAATAAACGTCGCAAAAGAGACTCATTCTTCGCAAATGCGAAGATCCAGCCCCTAGCCCATGCTCGCAAATGCGATCACTTGACCGCAAAAAATTGAGACTCGCAAATGCGAGCCAGACCTCGCAAATGCAAAATTTGCAACTGTACACCAGCAACTGAAATGCACCAGCTATTCCGAATCAATCCGCAATGTCTATGAAACTCACCCAAGTCCCCCGAACTTCAAAGAAAACATGCACACAAGTATAATAACATAATACAAACTTGTTCGCTGCTTCAAATCATCAAAATAACGCCAAATAACACGCATCCGTCCTCAAAACTCAAGATTTCAACTCGAAAACCCAACTTTCATAATTTTTCACATAACACGCCAAAATGCGATCGAGTCATCTCGGACACCAACCAAACATGCGTACAAGTCCAAAAACACATATGAATCTAACAAAAGCGTCAAAACATTGATCTAAGGTTGTTTACCCAAAATGTTGACCGTGGTCAACTCTAGCCACATTTAAAGTAAATAATCACATTTTCATTAAAATTTTACGTAAAAGCTTTCCGAAAAATGACACGGACCACCCACGTAAATCGATAAACATCAAATGAAATTATGGGAGGTCTTGAAACATATAAATAACAGCTAATACTCAAACGACCTATGGGATCGTCACAATTTTTGACAAATCTTGCAAGTTGTTATATGACAGTTTCTGTTGAGCATTATACGAGTGTGAAGGCCTTGATCCTTGACAATAGAAGACGAGGACAAAGGTGAAGTCAAATTAACAAATCGTACGTTCACATTTTGGAGGTCAAGTTACATTTGAGTTTGGAAAAAATACAAGGCTTTTGGTACCGTGAGATTTTGTAGACATAAAAAGACCAGGTTCGAAGGATGTAACTAACTAATTGTGTGGTCAATGAAGCAACTCGAGGTTTGGAAAAGAAAAAAAGAAGAAGAACGAAGTCGAACACTTCCCAAGGAAATATCATACATCTACGGCGAAGGAGACAAGGGCGAGGCACCGAACATGTTCTACCCTCAACCTCCATCCGTCATTAGTAATCTCAATTCGCTTTTCCTATTCACTCAAACACAATATCATCATTTATCTGTACTCCATGATGATTGGTCTGCAATTGATAAAACATCGTTTGATTAATGGATTAAAAGATTATAATTTCGAGATAAATAGTAAAATCATTTTATTCCATATTTGGTACAATTTTGTATTCTAGGATTAGAAATTGAGTTTGTTTATATCACAATGGTATTATTTGTATACCGCATTAATGTGAAATAAACAATTGGATTAGTAGTCCCGGAATAGATAACAAATACATTTGCCCGTCTCCAAGCTTAAATTAAGAATAAAAGTTTATCTCAATTTAGTTCAAACTAAATACTTGTTTTAGATTATACACTGTATATATCTTATTTTAGTCCAATGAAGCAAACAACTACCAATAAAGTATATTCTCAAAATAAATCCCTTATTATTTAATTCACGTATTATAATCTCATCGTTATAATTCGAAAATAACTTATTTTCCAATTAAAAAAAACCCCTCAAAATTTTAAGTTTGAATGGAATTGCATAATTACTTTCTATCGTCATATTCTTTTTCTTTGGGCTTCTTTCTTCCAATGCAAGAGGGTATTGAGAATGCTACACTTGTTTTCTGTAAAGTATTTAAAGTAGTTTAACTACTTCATGCATTGTCTTAACGTTTTAGGATGAATATTCAGGTTATTTTCAATTATATATAGACTAAACCCCCACCCCCACCCCACCCCACCCCCACAAAAACTAGGTGCATGACTGTGTCAAATCAAAACATCTCTTCATTCGATTAATACATTTTCTGAAATGATAATTTAATCATGTATAAGAGAATTACAGAAATGGGAAAAAGAAGAAAAACAATGGTAAATGAAAAAAGTGGACCAAATGAAGACCAAATAAAGTCATTAGTGCTGAGATCACGAGTCTAATATTAATTTTTAATATCTGGTTTCATGATCTGGCCGCCACTCCACGAAATTCGTTTGACCAACATATGACCAGTTGACTACACGTGCACTAATTATTTTTTGGTTAATTTCTGCAGCCCCTATTATTATTACTCTAATGAGAAGACCTCACTCTACTGTCTCAATCAATTGAATTTCAAACATAATATTTGATCATTAGACTATCTTTCCATCAACTTTTATTTTAACAGATATTCTAATAAACCCCTCGTGTGCACATATAAATCTCTATATATAGAACGTATCCTTCTTCTAAGTTCAAAAAACCAAACACACACATTGATCAAATACCACATCAAAAATTCAAAACACACACTACCAAAAATACAATAGAATTAGCTACGAACCTCGTCACTAGTCTTTTGCTAAATCGCTCGTAGCTAACAAAATTTCATCTATTTATCACTAAATAAGTCCTGTTTTTTTAGTAGTGACAGTTTAAAGAATGGATTATTCACAGTATAATCATCTTGGTTTCAATGAGAATGACACTGAAGACATGCTTCTTCTCAATGTCCTATCAGAAGCTAGTGAAAATTCATCTAATAATCTCCATGTCAACAAACAAGAAACACACTCCAAACACAACGAAGGAGCTAATTATAGAGGTGTAAGAAGGAGGCCATGGGGAAAATACGCGGCGGAAATAAGAGATTCAACTAGAAATAGCGTTAGGGTTTGGCTTGGAACATTTGATACTGCAGAAGAAGCAGCTTTGGCTTATGATCAAGCCGCGTTCGCGTTGCATGGGACAATGGCAGTGTTAAATTTTCCAATGGATATTGTTTATCAATCGTTAATGGAGATGGAGTGTGAGTTTGAAGAAGAATGTTCACCTGTGTTGGTACTAAAGAAAATGCATTCTATGAAAAAAGATAAGACTAATATTCATAAAAAGAAGAAGGAAAAAGAGATGAGCTTTGAAAATGTGTTGGTTTTGGAGGATTTAGGAGCTGATTATTTGGAGGAAATTTTGAGGTTGTCTGAAGGCTGTTGTGATCCTTCAATGTCTTGCTAGCAAAATTATAACATGTGCATGTAAAGGTATCCAAGTTAGGGATGACAAACAGGCCGACGCGAAATTAGAATTTTGAGTTTATGAATTCTTGATTCGGGAAACGACAACTTACTGAATTCTGAATATATTAATTATATATATAGTGAATTTTTAACAAATATATAGTATATGAGCCAAAGTTAATGAGTTTTGCCGAATAATAGGCAGAACTATACTGAAACTTTCTCCGGTAACATTTTAACCTGCCGTGCCCTGTCCCGCTTAAGATGTTTTCTTTACTTACAAATTAATGATCTCTTCTTATTTCTTTTTCTTCATTTCTTCTCGTTCATATTCATCGACATGTGTGTATTGTTTTGCTAATATTGATATCAACCCATTAATCTCTTCTTATACTGTAGAGATCTAAGGCAATGAGAGGCCAGTTTCACTGGATTTTAATTTCTTTTCTTAAGTTTATATATGCTGTTTTATGTTCTCTAAAAGGTTAGAAACAAGGATTTCTGTAGTGTGAAGTACTGGGACTTTGCACTTTTTGGTCCTCCTTATTTTTGGTCAACCAACATGTAGGGTCGGTTAGTTGTACTAGACTTAAATGGTTTAAACTTCTTAATTTGTAATCAATAAATTCAAAATATTTGTTTTTCATGCACACATTTAGCACTTAATCACAGGTGAATAATATGTATTTACACTTTATTCATTAAATGCTATATAAGGTTAAGTTGCTTATTTTGACATCCGATGTTACTTCCAAATAATATCACAAAAAATAGTTGACAAAGGTTATAATTTATAATGATTTTTGTGAAATAAATTCCTTTAAGGTACTCTATATATAATATATCTTAGGAAATATGATCGACGATCACACTTTCACATCCAAATATTTTGTCTTGATAAAATAAATGTTTCAGAACACATTCTGAAAAGAAGAAATCATTTATTATATATTTTCAAATCCACCCTTACTTTACTTAGTGGAGTAGTACTTTTTTTTAAGAACATATGATTTTTTTTCTTCGTTATTTAACCTTATCATTAACTAATCATCCTCAAATAAATGAAGTATGTATTTTATAATTTTTTCAAAAAGTATTTTATAATTTGTCCGAGTGTTTACTTCTTCATTTACTTGTTCCCAATAGTAAAAAAATGAAATAGCTTAATATAATTCTTCAATGACAATTGTTTTCACTTTTACGAGTGTTTACTCAAATTTGGAGAACAATCAAACTTATATTGTGATTTTAAGGATATGCGATTTCACTCAACACTAATTGATAAATATGAAGGTAAATGACATAATTGAATTATAAATAATTCAAATCGGTGTTCAAATAAAGCTCCAGCTCTCGAGTCGAGATACTCTCGAACTGATAAGTGCAAGAACAGTAGAAAATGGAACAAACTGATGAACAATAATGTAAATGAGAAAGAAAGAGTTGTATTGCTTTAATCTCTGTCAATGATGATCCTTACAAATGATTAGAACTCTTCTTTATATGGTAGAGGATTTCTACTTATGGTATAACTCTAATCACAAAAGGAAATCATATACTCCTTCCATTCCAATTTATGCATGTGAACCTGTTTGACTGTGCACGGAGTATAAGAAAAAATGAAGACTTTTGAAATTTGTGGTCCTAAACAAGTAAAAAAGGGTCCCACAGTATTTGTGTGGTTATAAAATTTTTTATTAAGGATAGAATTGTAAGTTTAAACTAAATTATTACCAAATTTAGAAAGGTGTCATTCTTTTTGGAACGGACGAAAAAGGAAATAGATTCACATAAACTGGAACAGAGGGAGTAATTAGCTAATTAACCGCTTCTGATTTGATCTGTTCCGAGATTTACGCCATGATCCTCGACCAGTCACGAATATCTCGCTCTTCCGTTACTAAGTTATCTCCGGCATTACTCGGAGTCTGTCTCCCTTGGCTTCGATTGATACTAACCTCGATCTCGAAAGAGACTTCGATCTCGAACTCAATGCCTCAACTCTATGATTTGGTCGAAGCTGACTTTGATGCAACGTTCCAGTCTCGATCAAATAGTAAAATCGGGTGGCCCTAATTTCAACCGTATGCAGATAGCCCCCTCGTTTTTGGAGTATAATGACAAGAAACAAATTGAGTCTTCGATTTTTTCGACCTCGATAAACAATGATGTCATCCCCGTGATGTAAGCGATGGAAGTGACCGAAACGTCCCGTCGGTACAATTTCCCAAGCCATTAATGAATGTCAGTTAGCGGTCGGCCACTAATGTTGTTGAACCGTCACCGTAAATCCATAAATAGACCTTCTCCTCATTGAATCAAACTTTACCTTCACTTTCATCTAATCTTCTAAGCTTTTACCTCTCTCAAGTTCTTCTCTTCCATTAATCTTCAGGCTTCACCGCTAGTCTTCAAACCCCAAATCTTACTATCTTCTTCTTTCCTCAAGTCATAAAATGGAGAAAACATCTAAAATAGTTCCACAAAAGGAGAAAGCTTTTTCTTTTTCTTCACGGCCAGCCGACGACAAAATGCTGGTGGATCCGCTCCCTAAGGAGTGTGTTCCCGGCCTGTGTGTCCTTAAATCCAATTTTAAGATTGAGAAACCTCCCTCGGTACCTGTTCGGTGCGAGCATGTGTCGAGGTACATTTGCTCGATAACCGTGGGGTATCTCGAGCAGATCAAAAGAGATTGCAACCGGGGGGATAAAGTGGTAGTGATCCCATCCCCTGAAGAGAGCATTATTACCCACGTGGAAGGGTATCTAAGTGTATACACTTACCCTTTCACGTTGGGCCCTCTCGACCTGTCATCATTGACTTTTGCCGTCAATACCAGGTGACCTTAGGCCAGATCCACCCTTCCTTTTGGCGCATAGTCATCATGCTCCGATTCTTTACGAGCAAAGACAAGGGGATGTCATTCACCCTCGATCACCTCATCAGGTTGTACAACCCTCTATCTTTCGAGGGTTGATCAAACTACAACGTCGGGCAACCAAGGTATTGTTCTTAAGCATCGACGAGGACAAAGATAGAGGATGGATGGGTAGATTTGTTCGAGTGAGGACCTCCGATCTTATCCCGATGGAGAAGATGCCATTTCCTGAGAAATAGAACACGAAGCGTAAGTGCCACTTCACTTGTTAATTTCCATGCTTTGTTCCGTCCTTCTTCTTTATCTAATGCCTTCTTTCAATATGAAGCGGTTGCTTGGATGCCTTGTGCAATCCCCAACCTCGAGAGCTGGGTCCTAAAATTAGCCTCGACCTCCACTTACTCTAAGCGCTGTTGGCGCGATTTGGCAAAAGGCCGATGGGAGGGAAAGAACAATGGTAAGCTTCCTCTTTTACAGATCCGATGAATTGGTATTATCTCTTTGTAATTATTTAATTTTCTTGTGTGCCGGCCTGAGCAAGGATGCGGCCCTGAGTCCTCCGTCTAGTGAGGAGGAGGCTTCGGCTTCGATTCCGAAACCGGTGCAGGACAATAAGATAAAAAGGGCCTCGACCTCTGAGGACCCTAAACCAGAGAAGAAAAAGAGCTCGATTAGCAAATCGAGGATAGATGTTTCTTCTCTCCCTGCCCATGTAGTTCGGGAATTAAGGGAGGAAGAAGAAGAAAATGAAGATGGTGACTTGGTGCTTGTGACCCGAGTGATTAAAACCATAGAGACCTCCAAAGCCGTTGAATCGGTGGCGGTTGGTGAGGCCCCATTTTGTGCTAGGGAGGCCTTGGAGAAGGATTCAGGAAAAGTCCCTGGATCGTCCGAGATCGAAGATTCTTCTCGTCCAATGGCAAGTATATCTGAGGGGGCTGGTCCAAAGACCCATCGAGTTGAAAAGAGCGCCCTAAGCGACTCACTTGGGGCAATGATAACAGGTCACTCACTATCCCTTCCTGCCTTTTTGAAGAGGCGACACAATCTTTGAGGACCCCCGAAGTAGGAGGAGTTCCCGATGTGGAGGATCCATTTTGGGACTACTTTACTGGGGTCGAGGATGCCTCCGACCTGACGACGCGTCCACCCTCTTCAAAGAGGCCCAACGACTCCTGAACCAGGCAAATTTTAGTTCTTTTGTTGATGTATCATTCTTCTCTTTTTTGTCTAACTCCCTTCCTTTTATATACATGTTTTTTCCAAGTACCGGGCCGAGTTGAGCTAGTGTGAGGCCGATCTCCAAAGGCTTTCTGAAGAGAGGAATGCCCTCGAGCTTCACTGCGGGCAAAAAGACGAGGAGATTAAGGACCTCCGAGCTGAATTAGCTAAAGCTCATAAGGAGCAGACCGAGATGAACGAGCGGATAATGATACTCTTGAAAAATCATGGACTTAATTCGAGAACGGAGGCTAACATTTCAATATCGCATCAAAAGATCGAGAGGATTGAGTTGTTCGGGGAGGAGTTCGACCAAGTAAAGGCAGAGTCCTACGGGTGGAAGGAGGGCATGGACCGCCTTGCTGCTGAGAAAGAGACTGCCCTGGACCGCCTTGCTGCTGAGAAAGAGACTGCCCTGGACCGATTGTCGTCAGTCGAAGTCCAACTTCGAAGTATGAAGAAAGAGTGCTCGGCTCAGGCAAAGAAGATAGAAGAGCTCGAGGTTCAATTGGCTTCCGAACTCGCAAAGGCCCAAGCTGAGGTTGAAAAATTGATAAGATGGTGGCAACTTATCGGGCCGATGCCGAAGCCGTTCAAGCTCAAGTGAGGGAGGCTGCCGATACTGCTAAAAAATGAGCACACTGGATTGCCGAGCTTGCAAAATTCTAATCTCGGAGGGAGACCCTCGAGGAGATTCACACCCAAGGCTTCGATATTACCAAAGAGATAACAAAGGCAAAAGAACATGAAGTCGATACTAGACTATTGGCTTCTTCTGATGAAGATGATGATGATGATGATGATGACGACAACAAGAGTGGATCCGAGATTGATGAGGGGCCCGAGGAAGAAGCTGCCCTCGAGGAAGGAGCTGCCCTCGAGAATAGCTGGGGCCTTTGAATTGTTTTCTTTCTTTTGTTTAGGACCCTGGTTGGTCCTTTGTAAATACCTTCGTTCATATATAAATATTTTCTTTTTTAATTTTGTCTCAATTTTTTGACTTGTGAAAATTTCGATTTGCTTTATGCCTTGTAAAATTTTTGATATACTTCATGCCTTGTGAAAATATGTTTGTGACTTCGAATCTTAGGAAACTTGGCCGAAGTCAAACTAATATAGCCTCTGTAGTCGAGTGAGCACTTGCTTGAACTTGAAGTAGGAAGACCCTTAGGTTTTAGTTGAGTGAGGATGAACTCTCGAACTCAGAAAACATGATGGCCCTTAGGCTCTCGAGTCTGGCCGAAATGGCCTCATACGAGTGGATTTTCCCCTTTTCGGCTTAAAATTTTAATCGTGTAAAAAAAAATTTGTTATTCCATAGCATGATTTCGTTCAGTACTAAATTGTTCGAAGGTTCGAACAATTCGATACCCCTTAGGTTTTTCGAGGGATGACATTGTCAATGACCTTTGGTTATTTTGTCGAGGGTAGCCTTTTCAATCAGTTTATAAAAGAATTTGAAGTCCTATTTTTATTGCGGAATTCAGACGTCTCCGAGCCGTGTTGGTTTGTTCGTAGCCTTGGGATCTTCCTCTTGGGCTTATTTTTCCAATTATACTTCGAACCTGTTTGAATTGTTAGTCCCGAACAGGGTGGCCTTGGCCTATAAAATCGAGGATTGCCTTTTTAAGGTATTATGGTCTTAAAGTTTAGTAATTCGAAAATGTCAATTTTTGGACGGCAGTCCCCGAGTACGGGGTTAATTTTTCGAGCTTTAGTTGCGATCGGCCCTTGAGCCAGTTTCCGTAATGATCATAAGTATGAAATTGTAGAGCAGAAATTTCACTTACGGCACGAAACATCTGGTAAGGAAAAACTATTTCTTTCAATAGATTATACATGCGTACATGTTTTGCCACTAGGGCTGAAGTAATCTACATGGACACGGTTCATTCGACCACTTGGCCCTTTACAAAATTCACCTATCGAGACCCTGTTGATATGAAGTATTTTCCTTGAAAATATAACATCCGAGGGTGATGCCCTCAGTATTCGAGGTTGATTATAAAGAATCCTCGGATATTGTTGAATTGTGCTAAGTTAGCACGAGTAATGGTTGCCTCGTTAAAAACCTTGCCGAAAAAACCCATTTGGGATAAAAACCGGTCGAAGGAAAAAAGAGTGCCACACGTGCTTTCAGACATAAGGACTTCATGTTTGGAGAAAACTTCAATGCCTCCGGTCGAACACCTGCAACAAGTTAGTATAAAATATAAATGAAAAAGGAGAATGTCATACCTTAACAATAATATCGTTTGAGGAGAGATATGTTCCAATTATTTGGCAGTTGTTTGACGTTCATCGTGCCAAGCTTGTAGGATCCCTTTCTGATGATGTCGAGGACCTGATACGGTTCTTCCTAATTTGGGCCGAGTTTTCCTTCATTTAGGTCTCGAGTGTTGAGGGTGACCTTTCTCACAATTAAGTCCCCGATTATAAAATGGTGAAGGTTGGCCCTTCGATTGTAATACCTTTCGATGCGCTGCTTTTGTGCGGCCATTCAGACGAGGGCGACTTCCCGTTTTTCATCTAGTAATACGAGGCTCGTATTCATAGACTCATGATTTGACTCTTCTATTTTGTATCGAAACCTGATGCTAGGTTCTCCGACTTCGACCGAGATTAGAGCTTCAACGCCATATACTTAGGAGAATGGTGTTGCCCCCATACTGGATTGACGTTGTTCGATACGCCCAAAGGACTTCAGGCAAAATTTCTCTTCATTTTCCCTTGGGATCATTCAATATTTTCTTTAGATTCTGAATGATGGTCTTATTTGTTGATTCGGCCTGTCCATTCTCACTAGGATGATACAGTTTCGATAAGATCCTCTTTATTTTGTAATCTTCGAGAAACATTGTTATTTTGTTGCCGATGAACTGTTTTCCATTGTCGCATATGATTTCAGCAGGTATCCTGAATCAGCATATGATGTGATCCTAGATGAAGTCTATAACTTCTTTTTCTCTGATTTTCTCGAAGGCCTGGGCTTCAACCCATTTAGAGAAATAGTCAATCATAAATAGAATGAATTTAGATTTACCTGGGGCTAATGGCAGAGGGACGACAATGTCCATTTCTATTTCATGAACGACCATGGGGATACGACTGAATGAAGTTGCTCTCCAGGCTGGTGGATCATCAACACATGTTTTTTGCACTTGTCTCATTTTCGAATGAATTCCTTAGTGTCTTTTTTCCATATTGGCCCAATAATATCCCGCTCTGATGACTTTATGAACCAGTGATTCGGCACCGGAATGATTTCTATAAGTACCCTCGTGAATTTCTTGTAGGACGTAGTCGGTGTCTCCCGGCCCCAAACATAATGCCAACAGTCCATCGAACATCCTTCTGTATAAAGTTCCATCATCAGCCAGAGTGAATCGTGCTGCCTTCGTTCGTAAAGTCCTCAATTCCTTAAGGTCTGACGGGATCTCAGATACTCGATATATTTATTCCTCCAATCCCAGGCTAGGCTTGTGGAGTTTATTTCGGCATGGCCTTCTTCGATCACTGACTTCGAAAGTTGTACGACAGTCCCCGAGCTGATTTCGTTGTCTTCGATCGATGACCCCAAATTCGCAAGGGCATC
Organism: Nicotiana knightiana; assembly: GCA_005239525.1. NCBI lineage: Eukaryota > Viridiplantae > Streptophyta > Magnoliopsida > Solanales > Solanaceae > Nicotiana > Nicotiana knightiana. The sequence goes on along the minus strand of ML421891.1, from coordinate 17,909 downwards.
GACCTCACTGTTTTGTTCTCGAGGTACATGTTGTAAGGTCCATTCTTTAAACCGATGTAATGTTACCTGCAATTTATCCAAGTACCTCTGCATTTGATCCTCTCGAACCTCGAAGGTTCTGTTGACTTGATTTACCACCAGTAGGGAGTCACATTCAGCCTCGATGACCTCCGCTCCCAAGCTTTTAGCCAACTCGAGACCCGCAATCATGACCTCGTACTCAGCCTCATTCTTAGTCAACTTAGAAGTTTTGATAGATTGCCTAATTGTGTTGCTTGCGGGAGGCTTCAAAATAATGCCTAGCCCATACCCCTTCATATTTGAAGCTCCGTCTGTGAAAAGGATCCACACCCCCAATGATGTACCCGATTTTAACAAAAGTTCCTTTTCAACCTCGGGTACGAGGGTTGACGTGAAGTCAGCCACGAAGTATACTAAGATTTGGGACTTGATGACCGTTCAGGGTTGATACTCGATATCATACCCACTGAGTTTGACAGGCCATTTGGCTAATCGGCCCGATAGTTCGGCCTTATGCGAAACATTACGAAGAGGATAAGTGGTCACCACATGTGATACCCAATTTTTTCCTCATATCTAAAAAAAATAAAATATATATATACTTTATAAATAGTACATTTGCATCATCATTTAGTTTATAAACCTATACAAGCATTTCCATAATTTTTCATTATTTTGAAGACTTTAAATTAATTTATTTCTGCATTTTTTATATATATATATATATTTATATATATATATATCCAACAATTATCCTTTAAATTATTTTTTATGATGATTTAATCATCCAAACTTATTATTTACACCAGCATGTATGCTTTCAAATATTTTACTGCATTTTTCATGATTACATTTGCATTTTAGGCTAATTGCATATTTTTGCAATAATAGCCTATATTCATGTTTATTTATATTATTTATGCCAAAATAACCTTTTATAATTTTGATAATGTTAAGTTATTATTTTTAATCGTTTTAGTGCACAAATAATATTTTTGTTGTTTATTAATTACTTTTATAAATCATTTTCGATAAAATGTTGGGTATTTAAAAACTAGCCCTACTTTAAACCTATTTTTGGACCAAATAATGGCCCAAAACACCTAATACACTGGCCCAAATAAATCCAGCCCAAACCAATGACCCACTAACCCCTACCCGGTCGGTACCCGCTTCACACGACTCGCCCTACTCATTTTTTTAATCCTAGCCGTTGATATCTCAAGATGAACGACCCTCGTTATTTTCCTCCCTTTAGTTACCCAAACGCCTAACCCTAACCTCATTCTCCTCTCATCCGCCGCCCTAATCCTCTTAACCCCTTCTCCCTCTCTCAAGAACCCTAGCTGCCGCTCCCTAAATCTTCTCCTAATACCACCTAATATGGGATTCAATGGCTATTACTTACCATACTCGACCCCCTTCTGGTACTGGCTACTCTCCTATAGTTCTTGTCTAAACATGGCAAGCTAATCTCATCAAAATCGAAATCCCTGATTTTTGAGTGTTATTCAACCTATATTCATCCTATGCTACTGTGAGTCAGAATATTTGTTTATATTCTGTTGATTATTACTTTTCCTACAACTAGGGTTTACAAATATCTTCAAAATAGAACAAAAATTGGTTCAAATATATGATTTTGAGTGTTATCATTTCTATATTCATCCTATATTCTACTGTGGGTCCGGTTTTTGTTTATATTTTGTCAATATTTATTTTCCCTAAAAACTAGGGTTTATAGATTTCTTAAATTGATTTTCGGACTTATTTGTATATTTATTTTCCTTGTTTGAACCTGTTACCGTTTGATTCCAACTATTATATAAACCCATCCCCCATTCCCTTCAAAACAGAACTGGAATCACTAAATTTTCACTTAAAAAACTAAGGCTTTTACTCTGTTTGTTTACCTTCTTGTTCTATTTTGGTTCTTGGCCGGCTGAAAGCCAAGGCTACCAGATTTCCTACTTTTTTGACCTTTCTTAGGTGTGAGCACTACCCTGGGTCCTTGAAACCCTTGGGAACTTGATTTATTTGAGATTCTGGGTCCTGATTGTTGTTCTTTTCTTATTTATTGAACAATAACTGGTTAGTTTCTCAGCCCTTACAATGTTTATTCCATTATGTTCTAATTAGCATGTCTATGTTCTCTGAAATTGCATGATTTGGTATAATTCCCTTACTTTCTTCATATGTGATTCTGCCAATAAACTGTTAGCCTAATGATGTATTTGTATCTAACTTAGGCAATCTGGACAATGCGAAGCATGTTTAGTTTAATATTATTGATGATTTGGATGTTTGCATTGATTATATGGCCTAATCCATGTTTTTTGATTGATTCTGATTAAGTGATGTTATTAGTGACCTATTTAAGACCTTCACTCTAAATGTATAGTGTGCTCCTATGACTATGTTTGTTACTTATTGTGTTCTTGCCCTACCCAGTCATGTACCCCCTAACAGTTAAGTGGAACCTCTCAGACTATTTCCGCCTAAATTATGGTTCTGCTTACCTCATTAGTATAGGTTATAATGTTTAACCCCTGTGTTTAGAATAATTTTATCCTTTTGGCTTTAGACTTGTTGCATTAGTGACAACTATTTGTATCATTAGCCTAATGCTCCTTGCCTATTAACTTGGTAATCCCATAAGCTTCAAGCTCCTTGTTTCTTATTAATATGTCACCCTGCCCCAATGTGTTATCTTTTTCCTTGAGTTCATGTTCATTATGTGATCATTTTGTAGTGTTTGCAAATGCTTTTTCCAAACCTTATCACTTTGTTACTATTTTCATTGGTTGTTTCCTGTTATGAGTCTCTAATTCTTGGCCGGTTGAAATCCAAGCCCCCCTAAAACTTCTCCATTAACCTCCCTAGTGTGAGGTTCTTTGGCCACTTTGTCCTAATTTCTCCATACTGCCCCTTTCTACCTATTGAATAAGCCAATCAACTTTGTGTAAATAACTGTCTTCTGGATCTTTTGATCAGTTATGGCTACTGGGTTTTGGCTATCTTGTGTAAATGAAGATTGTTTTCTGGGTTTGATCAACTGTAATTTCTGGGTTGTGGTGAAACCTGTATGGATATGAAATTGAAGGCCTGACTGGGCTGGGTATACTTTGGGCCTATCTTAGGCCCACTATAGTTACTTCTGTCACTTTGTAATTTATTTCATTCATTGGACCTGTAATAATTCTGTAATAACATTTGGGGTGGTAGTAAAAATTGGGAAAATGGGTCTATTCTAATGTTTGCATGAAAAGGGTAGAAATCTTGCCTATGGGTGTTCAATTCGTTCAACATGTTCTGTTCCTATGTGTTTGTTAGATAACCTGACTATAGGACTTTAGTGCTTAATTCTTTTAACATGTTCTACTCCTATGTGTTTTGTTAGATATCATGCCTAGAGGAAATAAAATGTCAATGACCATTCTTTTGCATAACTGCAGCATATTCATTAGATACCATGACCATAGGATTATACTAGCTTACATTCTACTGATCTTCATCTAGAAATCATGCATATAGGACATTAATTGGTTAATTTTCTATTGTTATCATACTACTCACCTAGAATACATGCCTATAGGGGCTAAGTATAAAAATCAGTTTCAATCATTAATCACTAGAAATCATACCTATAGGGTATTACCAATCGCCTTAAAGTGTTAATACTGAACTTTCAAACACTGTTTCATTGCTTAGTCATACCACTATTAGAAAGCATGCCCATAGGATCAAACTGAGTAATCCTGAGTATTTCCAATGGTTATCACTGCCAATTACTGCGTAAATTACCTATATATCATATCTATAGGTTTAATTGCTTATAATATGTAATTTCAATAATCGACATGTAATACCAAATAGCCCCTAAACTGTATAGTTGTTTGGAAATCATGTCTATAAGTTTAAAGTGGCATCTTACATCTGAAACTGCCTACACGTTTGAATCCGAGGTCACATAGAAACCATGTCAACATGGCTTAATGGCTTTAATTTGCCTCAATTCTGAAACTGTCTAACGCCTAATGTGAGAATTCGTTCACATGCATTTGTTGTCTAAGTGTGGAGGCTAATTTGAGCCCTTAATTGCCTTTACATGAAGTCTAACTTGTTTTGTATGTCACCTAGTTTTATCATTTTTAGCAGTCTAAGTTAAGTCTAGAACCATCCAAAATAGAGGTCCAAATGCCTCCTGGGCCATAGGCATGGGACGGGTAGTGCACACATAAGGCACGATTTAGAATCAACTAGTGCGCTTTAGGTAAAAACTTAAAGATAGTAATCAGGTAGCAGGAGATGATATTTTGTGCCCACTGAATAATACGAGTAACATCCCATCTCGAGGGAGTTACGAAGTATTATTTATGTTGCACGGGGTGATCCTTTAGGCTAAAAAACTTAGGACCCCCCATCTTGTCTTCAAATCAATTATCTGTGTTTATTCAGGGACTTTGGACAGTAACTGTCCAAACTTCTTGTTTTTTCTCTCTGTTTATTTGACTAATTCATATAATTCGAGTTCGTCGGGACCTACAGTTGTGGACCTCGAAGAGTACCTAACACCTTCTCTTCGAGATAATTTGAGCCCTTACCCGATCCTTGGTGACGCAAACTAGTTAAGCCAGAGTTATTTGCAAATAGGTGCCCTAACACACCTCAAACCCATTAGGTGGCGACTCTCTCTTTTAACACCTTCCTTGAAAGAGTTTTCACGTGTCGAAACCCGATTTCGCGAGAAAAAAGGGCGCGACACCACACATATTGGGTGACACTAAAAATACTGTTTAGTTTCCTAGTGCGCTTATTAGAGCAAGCGCCAATTTTTCTAAGTGTGGGTATCGGGTCTCGGCCTAGCCTAAAGTTCGTCTAACATAATAAACGGGAAATTGCATACCTTGCTTTTCTCGAACTAGGACACCAGTTACTGCGACTTCTGAGACTGCTATGTATAAGTAGAGTTGTTCGTCTGCTTTCGAAGTATGAGGAAATGGTGGACTCGAGAGATACCGCTTGAATTATTCTAACACCTGTTGGCATTCCGGGGTCCAAGAAAACTTGCTTCTTTTTGAGCAGCGAGAAGAACCTGTGGCTTTGATATGAAGACCTCGAAATGAACCAGACTAAGGCGGCTATTAGTCCTGTCAATCTTTGTACAACCTTAATGCTATCCACGACTGTGATGTCTTCGATTGCCTTGATTTTATCGGGGTTGCTTTTGATTCCCCGATTCGACACCATAAAGCCGAGGAACTTGCCTGGACCGACCCCGAAAGCACATTTCTCGGAGTTGAGCTTCATGTTGTATTTTCTCAATATGTTGAAGGTTTCCTGCAGATGTGTTAAATGGTCCTCTGCGCGCAGGGGCTTAACTAGCATATCGTTAATATATACCTCCATTGATTTACCTATTTGCTCTTTGAAGATTTTGTTCACTAGGCGTTGGTAAGTAGCACCAACATTTTTTAGTCCAAAAGGCATTACGTTATAACAATAGGTGCCATATTTAGTGATGAATGAAGTCTTACGGTAGGGGCCTCCGTGTTCATTTGAATTTGATTGTACTTGGAGTAGGCGTCGAGAAAACTAAGGATCTCGTGGCGGCCATGGCATCGATCATTCGATCGATATTCGGCAGAGGATAAGAGTCTTTGGGACATGCTTTATTTAAATCTTTATAATTTATGCACATCCTAAGTTTGTTCCCCTTTTTAGGGACCACAAATACGTTTGCTAACCACTTGGGATAATTTATTTCCCGAATGGATCCTATTTTGAAAAGTCTGGCTACCTCGTCCTTGATGAATGCATATTTTACCTCGGACTGGGGCCTTCTCTTTTGTTTTATCGGTATGAACATCGGGTCCAAAATCAATCGATGTGTTGTTATCTCCGGTGGGTCCCTGTCATATCTAAGTGGGACCAAGCAAAACAATCCATATTATCAATAAGAAATTCAATGAATTTTTTCCTAAGTTCAGGGGTTAACCCCGTACCCAGGTATACCTTTCGCTCGGATAGGTACTCGATCAATATAACTTGTTCCATCTCTTCGACTGTTGATTTGGTAGCGTCGAAATCTTCAGGAATGATGAAGGATCGGGGGATCCAGTAATCGTCGACCTCTTCTTCCATTCCCTGCTTTTTTGACTGAGTCGAGGCTGGTGGATGTGGTTGCTATTTGGCCTCCTGTTTCCCTTTGACCTCCGATCCCTTTGTTATCGAAAGTGCCGATATTGGTATTACCTCATCGACCACAAACATTTATTTTGTAGCATTTTGTTCCCCATATCCATTTTCACTCCATCCGGCATTGGGAATTTTAGCATTTGATGGAGAGTCAAAGGGACTGCCCTCATGTTGTGAATCTAGGGCTTTCCGAGCAGGGCGTTGTACCTCATGTCACCCCCGATTACATGAAAGTTGGTTTCTTGTATAGTCCCAGCTATGTTCATGGTAAAATGATTTTACCTTTGGTTGTTTCGCTGGCCATGTTGAAACCATTCAGGACCCGAGCTGCAAGTACGATCTGATATTGTTGGCCGATCTACTCTACAACCCTCTATCGAATTATATTTTCCGAGCTCCCTGGATCAATTAACACACGCTTAACCTGAATTTTATTCCTAAGGATAGAAATTACCAGAGCATCATTGTGGGGTTGAGAGATTCCTTCTACTTCCTCATCGTTGAATAATACGGTGCCTTCTGGGACATAATTTCGGGTCCAATTTTCCTTTGTAATGGATACTTTGGTGCGTTTGAACATGATACCTTGTGGAATATCGACCCTAACGACGATCATATGGATCACATGTTGTGGCTCTTCTTGTTCGTTTTTCATGTTGGCATCCCTTTCTCTGAAATGGATTTTGGCTTGATCGCTTAAGAACTCTCGAAGGTGTCCCTCGTTGAATAGACGGGCTACCTCCTCCCTTAGTTGTCTGCAGTATTCAGTTCTGTTACCATGAGTGCCGTGATACTTCCACATTAGATTGGGGTTTTTTTGGGAAGGATCGGTTTGTATGGGTCTGTGATCGGTGGTAATTTCGTGCGTTCTTTGGAACCGAGACATGAACTCCCTCAGCATTTCGTTGTCCTTTTGTTTCACTTTGAAAAGGTCTGATTTCCTCGTCGCAACATTTATTTCCCCGACGTGTGCCTTTATGAAAGAATCTACAAGCATGGCAAATTAGTCAATGGAATTTGACGGTAGATTTTGGTACCAGATCATTGCTCCCTTCGATAGAGTTTCTCCAAATTTCTTCAGTAGAATAGATTCGATCTTATAATCTTCCAAATCATTTCCTTTGATGGCGCATGTATAGGAGGTGACATGCTCGTTTGGATCGGTGGTCCCATTGTACTTAGGGGTTTCCGGTATACGGAATTTCTTCAGAATGGGTTTCGCAGCCGCACTTGGGGGGAACTACTTCTGCACAAACTTCTTTGAGTCCATTCTTTTTAAAATCGGCGGTGCTCTCGGTATTTTGTCAACCCGGGAGTTGTACGTTTCTACTTTCTTATCATTTGACTCTATTTTATTTTCTCCTGATTTAATTCGTTTGGTGAGCTCCTCGAGCATTTTCACGATGGCGGGGTCAGTCCCCGATTCATTGGCGTTTGACCTTTGTGGAACTGGTTCAATTCGGCGGGCGACTTCTGGTTTGACCCCACTCGGCGTTCGATGTTGATTTTGTAGTTTTGCAAGCGACTTGTTGAGACTGCAACATCTCGAATATTACTTGGAGTTTGACTCCTCCATCTCCTCCGCCCTGCGTCCTTTGACCACCAGATCGACCTTCTCTACGTACGCTCTCTTTGGGATCTGCGCGCAAATTTTCATTTAAGGCGATATGCGAACTGGCGTCGACTGGGTTGGCAATTTGTGATCCCTCGAGATCAGCCCGAGGCACCTCGACCCATGGAGAAGCTGCATTGTCATTTTCCCTGTGAAATCCAAGGCCATTGTCACCATGTGTGAGATCTGTTTGTGAGTTTGACATGTTTTATCTTGAAAACAAAAACACTTACAAGAACAAGCGTAAAATAGTGTGTGTTATCGGAATCAGTATTGAACAGTCACTATTATCCTTAGCCCCACTGTGGGCGCCAAACTATTTACCCTAAAATTTGGATAACAATTAAACTTATATTGTGGTTTGAGGGTATGTGATTTCACTCAACACTAATTGATAAATATGTATATAAATGACAGAATTGAATTATAAATAAACCAAACTGGTGTTCAAATAAAGCTCCAGCCCTCAAGTTGAGATACTATCAAACTGATAAGTGCAAGAACAGTAGAAAATGGAACAAACTGAGGAACAATAATGTAATGAGAAAGAACGAGTTGTATTTCTTTAATCTCTGTGAATGATGATCCTTACAAATGATTAGACCTCCTCTTTATATATAGAGGAATTTTACTTAGGTTATAACTCTAATTACAGAAGGAAATCATATAATTAGCTAATTAACCGCTTCTGATTTGATCGGTTCCGAGATTTATGCCATGATCCTCGACCAGTCACGGATATCTCGCTCTTCTGTTACTAAGATATCTCCGACATTACTTGGAGTTTGTCTCACTTGGCTTCGATTGATACCAATCTCGATCTCGAACTCAATGTCTCAGCTCCATGATTTGGCCAAAGCTGACCTTCGATGCAACATTCCGGTCTCAATCAAATAGTAAAATAGGGTGACCCCGATTTCAACCGTATACAATGAGTTTTATTGTTTTCTATTTGTGGAAAAAATTAATACAGTTATTTGAGAAAGTAATCCTTTTTCTATCTTCCTCTACATTCTCTAGTGGTATTGCATCGAGGTAATTAAAAAGTTTGTGAACATAAATATTCGCATCCAATAACAGATCTAGCAGTAGTTTTTGCAAAAAAAAAAAAAAAAAAAAAAAAAAAAAAAAAAAAAAAAAAACGAAAGTAGTATATTGTCCTTGTCTTTTTCTTTGTATCCCAAGCTATGTTAGCTATCCACTTTGGATCCGACTAGTTTGGTTCAATTTAGAGAGGATCCAAGATTTAAAGTTTATGGTTTCTTATCGTAATACCAAATTAATATATAATAATAATTGAGTTTAGAATTAGATAATACTTACATATATTTAGAGATTTTTAAAATATAAATATATGTGTTTACCCTAAAAAATGGATAGCAATTGAATTTATATGCGATTTTAAGAATATGCGGATTAACTCAATACAAATGATAAATAACGTTAGATTAAATAGATAAAGGATGTATTAAATTGTCAAACCAATTAAGGGGAGTGATCCTGGACTCAATAACAACTTAATGAAATGCCTGCCTTCAGTCTCGGGCTCACAATAATGAAGAACTAATGAACAAAAGTAAGAACTTTGAATAACAGAGAAAATAAGAGTATATTGCCTTGATATGAATGTTACAATGTGTCTAATGAATAGTTAGGCTCCCTTTTATATAGTAGGGGATTTTTGCTCTAAGTGCAATTCATAAAAAGGTAAAAATCTTTCGTTTTGCTAATCACAGATTTTCGGCCGATACGTGCCGAGATTCACACCGTGACATCTGACTGGGCACGGATATCACCTCTTTGTTAGTCGTGCTCGATTATCTGGTAATGCTCTCTAAAGTGTCGGGATTCGAATTAAACCTGGGGGACGTGACCCCAATTCATCCGAGGGCAGGTGTTTTGCCCGGAACCTGACTCGAGGGGATCCTTGCCCCGATTCTGGTTCTTTACGATCATGTCTTTGTTCCGTTTACTTCATAAAAAACCGAGGTATCCAACGAGCTCAGGTTTACCCGTATACAAATAGTCCCCTTGTTTCTCGGAGAGTAAGTTTACTAAAATGACGAGAAATGATATATGCACTTCGATTACTTCTTTAATATGTCGTGACTGAAATGATAAAAGAATTCGAAACGTCCCGCCTGTCGTGTCGTTCTGATTTCAAACACGTGTCAGCCATCAAAAGTTCATCCACGAATGCGGAATGACGCGAAACCTCTATAAACACTTTCCTCCTTTGTTCATTTTTTACCTTTTGTCCAAGCTTCTACCTTTGATTTTTCAGGATATCACTACCCTTCTTCACACTCTAATATTTTTAACTCCATTCTTCAAGATTTCTTTGTAAGTTGTAAGTTTTTACCCAAATCAATGCACTTGACTTCCATCTTTCAACCTTTCTTCATACTTTTCAAGCTTTTTCTAGATAACAATGGCTAAAACTTCCAAATTTGTTCCTCAACAAGTCTCTTCTTCTTCTTCTTCGCAACCAACTGCTGAAATCGAGGTGACCGATGATACCCAATTTTTATATATTTTCAAAATACATATATATTTTCAAAATAATTCATGAGCATCAACTAGCATTTTTTTTCATAATTTTCTGTAATTTTAAAATATTTTTAGTTAATTTATCCCAGCATTTTATTATTTAAATAATTACTTGTAACGACCCGGCCGGTCGTTCTGAGAGTTTAGCCCCGTTTTCCCCATTTCTGCCTCATTTTACGTGGTTCAGCTTCATTTATGTGTTTTGGGTCGGTTGGTTCGGGTTCAGAGTGGTAATGATGACAATTGAGGCAATTAGTCTCTCAAGGTAGCCTAATAGTTGAGAAAGTCAACTGAGAGTTGACTTACTAGTGAACGACCTCGGAATGCAAATTTTATGGCTCGGATAGCTTCATTAGGTGAATTGGGACTCGGGAGTGTGTACGGAATGACGTTTGGATGTCTGGTGTAGAATTAGGCTTGGATTGGCGAAAGTTAGTTTTTGGCGATTTTCGGTCGGTAGTGGAAAGTAGGCTATCGGGGTCGGAATGGAATTCCAGAAGTTGAAAAAGGTCCATAATGTAATTTTGAGTATGTGTGCAAAATTTCAGGTCAATCGGAGGTGTTTTGGTTGGTTTCAGCGTAGTTGGCGAAATTTGGAAGTTTCAAAGTTCATAGGCTTGAATTTGATGTGATTTTGGTGTTGTTGCGTTGTTTTCGGTATTTCGAAAGCTCGAATGATGTTATTCGATATGTTGGTATGTTTGGTTGAGGTCCCGAGGGCCTCGGGTGTGTTCCGGGTGATTAACGGACCAATTCTTGGCTTGAAAACTGGGCAGATTTCGGCTGGTGTGAGATTTTGGTTTCGTTCTACGCGATCGCATGAGGATGTTTGTGATTGCGTAAGATTAAATAGTAGGGAAGTCATTTTGTTCTATGCGATCGCATGGTTAGGGTTGCGATCGCGTAGGTTGGTCTGGTTAGGCAGTGCGATCGCGTGGGAATTTCTGCGATCGCGTAGGGTATTTTGAGGCACGTGTGTGGGGTGGAGAATTTGTTCTATGCGATCGCGTGTTTTGGTCTGCGGTTGCATTGGTTGGTTGGTCTGAGCATCGCGATCGCGTGCCAATTTTCGCGATCGCAGTGAAGAAAATATAATGGCTGGGCAAAATGTTTTAAAAGGCCTGTTGTGCGAGATTAGCTCATATTTCCTCCATTGTTGACGAAGTTGGGAGCACTTTTGAGAGGATTGAAGAGGGAATTAAAGGGAATCACTTGGAGGTAAGGTTTTTAACTTCATAACTCGTGTATATGTCGATTTTTAAGTGATTAAACCATAGAATTTGCTGGAATTAAACTCAAATTGGGGAAGAAGGGTGCATGGGAAAATTGATTTCTCTTTTGAGGATTTGAGTGGGCAATTGTGGTTCGATTTTAGCGTTCTTGGTATGTATAGAATCGTGGGAGGACGAGGATTCTGATGATGTAAAAATTATCGAATTCTGAGACGTGGGCCCGGGGCTCGGGTTTGGCCGAATTTCGAGATTCTTGTATAATTTGATAGTTTTCGATTGAGTTGAGTTCCTTTGATATATATATTGATGATATTAAACTGGTTTTGGCTAGATTCGGAGCAATCGAGAGCCAATTTGAGGGGCAAGAGCATTGCGGACAAGTGTTGTGGCCTGGTAAAGGTAAGTAATGGTTATAAATCTTGTCCTGAGGGTATGGAACCCGAGACTACATATTTTCTCACTGATTTTAGAAAGGCGCACATGTCGGATGACGAGTATGTGGCGCGTACTGATTTTTGGATTGGACAAGGTCCTCTACGCGACAACTAATGAGTTGCGTATTCACTCAAAACCTTATGTTAAATCATATTCTAAAGATTGTTGAAATATTTGGGCTATAAGCCGTGTTTGGGGCCTCGTGTCGATCTGTTTAGATCCCTTGGGGGCTTTTTACTGCTGTTTTTCCTCACTATGTATTGATGATTTCACTCAGCTGCATTGTGCATACTGTTTTCAAAACTCAGCATGATTTACACCACTTTGAGATTTATACTGATGTTTTGGGTCGAGTATCATGTTTTACTGATACGCTCGAGGGGCCTTTCGAGTGGATCTGCTGAGTGTGGCCGAGGGACAGAGTGATGGTGAGGTGATGAGTGTTGCCGAGGGCTAAGAATGATGGTGAGGTGCTGAGTGATATTATCGCTTGGGCTGAAGGAGCCCCTCCGGAGTCTGTACACACCCCCAGTGAGCGCACCGAGTGCCGAGTGACGAGTGACTGGGAGGCCGAGTGACGAGTGATTGGGAGGCATGAGTGATTGTGAGGTGGTGAATGACTGTGAGGCATGCCCGAGGGGATGATTATGATACATGTTTTTCCCGAGGGGCTACTTATGATTTTACTACATTCATTTTCATACTAAATCTTTCGGTTCGAAGTTGTTAAAATGTGCATTATTTAAAGGACTTTTTCTGAATTTGATTTTAAGGCATGATGATTTCACATATCTATGTTATACTGTGGGAAAGAAAGGATGTGCATCTCTTGATTTGATGACATTGATTTTATGTGTTTCTTGCTGCTCAGACCTGATTTATTTTTATTACTACTGAGTTGGCGTACTCACATTACTCCATGCACCTTGTGTACAGATTCAGGTGTTAGGACATGGTGAGCTGTTTATCTGTTCCAGAGATTCTCAGAGGTTTGCAAGGTAGCTGCATGCGTCCGCATTCCTGCTCCCTCTCCTCCTTACTATTATAGTATTTATTTTTGTCGAGTTGTATATTTTATGTAGATGCTCATGACCAGTGACCCCGGATTCTCGGGGGTTGTATTTAATGTTCAGTATAGATTTAACTATTTAATAAATATTTAAAGGAAACTTTTATGGGTAATCGGTATAGTAAAGATGTTAAAGGGAAGCTTATTATGATTCGAGTTTGGGTTTTGACTGGCCTAGTTCCATGTTAGGCGCCATCACGACTGGCGTGGATTTGGGGTCGTGACAACTTCGTATTAGAGCCCCTAGGTTACATAGGACTCAACGATCATGAGCAGGTTTAGTAGAGTCTTGCGGATTGGTACGAAGACGTCTGTACTTATCTTCGAGAGGCTGCAGAACCCTTAGGAAAATCTCACATTTTTAAAAATTCTTGTCATGCGAATCCATTGTATTCAGCCAAGAGCGTAACTCTTGAATTCCTTCCATGTATTCGAGCGCGCACGAGAGCGCCTGGTATCAGCTGTGCATCGACGACTTGTGGCTTCCATGGATAAGATGTGATTTTGGCATGGTTGTAATGGGCCAGTCTGGAGAACCTGAGACCGGATTCATTCTGTGGCTTGATTGCTGAGATTTTCGTTGTGTGGGCACATGTAATTGGGGATTTGTATGTCCGTTTGTGTTCTTATTGATGAGAATTGGTGACTAGATGCCTATGTGGTGGGTGTGATTTGATGGTTAGATGTATTCAGACTGTGATTTGTGACAAAAGGGTTGGCTGGAAATGTGGCAAGATTTATTAAGTGTTCGATTTCTGCCTCGATTTGGTATATGGACTTGAGTTGTGAGTATGTTGGAGACCTCTCATGTTGTGTAGTTGTGGAGTGAAGCGGATTTCTCTGTTGGGTTATGAGTCCCTAGTGATGTCTTTGAGTTGATCATTTGCCCCAGTAATGTTCATGTATTTGATTGACGGTGTATTCCAATCGTATTAGCACTCCTTGTTATTGTATTCATTGATGGCGTCCTGGCATATTCGCGTAGCCGGGAGTAGCTTACTCAGTATCTGAGGATGACATTATAAGGATTCAGGGAGGAAAGGCTCTATGCCAATTCTCCGAGTGTGACTTTTGGCTCGGTTCAGTAGCATTCTTGGGACACGCGGTGTCCAGTGAGGGTATCCATGTGGTCAGACATGTGTGGGTAGAGCTTCCAGGAGCTCGAGATTTCTGTGACCACCGCTCTAGTGTTAGTTCTGCCATCAACTTTAGGTTTTTTACCGCGTATCGTGGTGCCTCGAGGGTAGGCGTTGGTTGTGTTCAAATGCAGGAAGGTGTAGTGATTGCGTGATGGTTCTGGTCTTCAGAAGTGTATGGAGAGATATCAATTGAGGCTAAGCGAGAAGGGGTATCTCCTGCGGGTTGTCCCAGGGCGTGTGGTCCCTATGTAGTTCTGTAATAAGTTCTCTTCTACCAGTAAAATATATATGTTGTGATTGGAGTTTAGATCGCTTGTGGAAGTTGGCGTGACTATTGCGATGGTGGATGCGAGATTGGCAATTGATTTGAGTGTTAGATGGTTTGGGTCATATAAGCTTATGGAGGATTTAGTTGAATCCCACCACAGCATGGTGGCAGTGATAATGTGTGGGCATAGTCTTGTTGGTCTTGATCCTTGGCTTTGAGCCAAGTGGGGGAGTTCGTTATTTAAGTTGATTACATGATTATGTGTGGTATTGGTTTCAGTTCGAGGTATATTGGTAAATCAGTTATGAACTGCAGGTATGGGATCTGGGAATGTCACGAGTAAGGGAAATTTCTTCGATATAGGTTGTAATGTACTCTATTGGGTAATTGAGTTCTATTGAATGATTTAGTGGAAATTGAAAAAGGTGTAGTGTGTGCAGTGTATGAATTTGTTTGTGGCTTCAAGTGAGTGGATTACTTTCCTAGTATGTTAGTGTGTAAATGGGACAAGTTGATTCTGTCTAATTGGTCAGTGTGATTGAGATTTATGTTAGAGGATGTCAAGACTTGTGATATTCTACATATGGGTATCAGGAAGGTGAAGGTAATGGCTTTAGATTCGCAGGAAGTTTTTTCAGGGTAAGTTTTTCTAATGTGGTGCATTTGGGGATGATCGAGGGAGTATTCAGTTGCTTATGAGCCTTAGACGGTATGGTTTTGTGCTTGGGTCGCGTGTGGTGAGTCGGGGTTGCAAATTTGTGGTATTACGACAAGAAGTAGTATCAATTTGAAGGTAAGTCAGAAGCAACTTGGGTAAATAGGGAAAATTGGCAGTAGGTCGAATCGGCATGGTGGGGGATACGATTAGTTCTTTGGGTGTTCATAAGGTGACGAGTTTTCGGGTGTTTCTTAGCAATTCTGTTGGATTTTTGGTGGCCTGCGTAGTTGGTTGAGTTAGAAGAATTCAGTCCTGATGGGTTGGTGTTGCGCAAATGGGATTTCGGATAGTTCCTGGTGGTTTCTACCGCGGTTAAGGGTGCATATTTTCTTATGGCGTGTAGTTAGTTTGTTTCTAAATGGGATCCAATGGAAGTTCTTGGCTAGTTGGGTACGTAGTTTTCTGTGGTTCAGAAGGAACCACGGAGTTCTCGTATTTTTCCTAGGTTGGCATGGCGTGTGCGGCATGTTGGGTGGAGTTGAGATTTGCATATGTGAGGTCACGGTTCGGTTCTGGAAGGAAGGTCATAAATTCTTAGGCAGTATGGGAAATTTCAAATGACTAGGTAGATGATATCACTAATTGGTACGACGTGATAAGGGTATATATATTTCGGAAAGAGCAATGAGTTTGAGTTAAGGGTACTTCATTGGTATTGCGGCGCCCTATTGTTGGATCGACTGTTGATATTCAAGGTTGCTTGGTAAACGAAAGAATGATAGGGGGTATCCCTCGTGAAATGAGTGAGTATTTAGGATGTGTTATGTATTCGAGCGGTGGAGTTGTGATCAGATATGGTAATCCGTATGTTTCATGGACTTCGAGACTAAGGGTTCTCATAAACAGGATATATTGTGGAAGTGAACTGTGAAGATGCGAGCTGAGCTAGTCGGATGTTAGTATGTACTATGATTCTGTCATTATGAACTTTGTCGGTAAGTTATCTATCTGTTGTGGATGATAAGAGTTAACTTAGGGTCACTGGTAGGCTAATATGGGTGTGTGTTCTGCACCGGGTCGGAATTGTTGGTTCTGAATTTCTACTATTGAGGAATGTACCATTCGATTGTGATTGAGTTTATTCATGTTCTAGAGTGATCTATGAGTTACCCTTCGGTGTTGCGAGGAGTGGTGATTATTGGTTATATGCACATATGGTGCGGTTCTAATTGGTCTTTATAGCTAGATTTGAGTAAGGTAAGTAATTTGGGTGTTGCGGGATTGAGGCATGTTGGATATATACCTTCTGTTGCGGGTGGCATGGTATCGTCCGGTTTACCCCATGGTTATGGCAATGCACTTGAATACTTGATATCGAATTTCGAATGGTTATTGATTTTTGGGCAAGGTGTCTTGAAATATTTCAAGTGGACCAGCGGTTGGATGAGATCGCGCAATGTAGCGGAGTTATGTAGGGGTATGGCCTTTGGTATTGGATTCATGTGTTTTGATTTTTACGGTGTGTGCTAGGCTGTTAGCATGATATGGTGATGGTAATTGTTAATGGCAGGATGGTCCTCTTGTGTGGATCTTTTATATAAGTTGATTTCATTAGGATGTTGCTGTTAGGTGCACAAGTTGCAAAGGTTTTGGCTTCGAATTGTAAAGATGTGTCGAATGATTAGTGCCATGTTATCAGGGTGGTTGTGATGGATGAGAGGAGGTCATTGGACCTAGAATGAATATTTTTGGAATTTTCTACAACAAAGTTGGAAGGATAAATATCGGGAGTCGGCTTTGAAATCTGCTATAATTCCTGTTTAGGAATTGGGAGTTTCATGTCTGACTGATCGGACGAATGGTTGTTAGTTCTACGGGCTACTTTCATCATCGGCAGTATATGGAAGTGTTAGAGCGAGGCATTTCTTGATAAGAGGTTATGTACCGGTATTGGGTTGTTCTGAGCAGTTATTGTGGTTAAGAGTTATTGCTATGAGTGTTTGAGTCACGCAGTGTATTATGTGATTTCATCTGGGGTACGTATATGGCTTGATTCAACATGTTCAGACTTGTTCAGCCTATAGTTATGGAAATTTTGATCTTGTATATTATTTCAGAAGTGGGAATTTGGTTCTAAGGTTTATGGGCCAGGATTTGGATTTCAAAGTTTCAACGGTATTGTGCTATTGGATCTATACGGGATAGGGTGGCATGGGATCACCCCCGGGTATGTGCATGGTAAGCTACGTAACATTTTGATGGTGTTGGAGAACAACTCTTAGCACGTTCGAGGACGAACATATGTTTAAGTAGGGGAGGATGTAACGACCCGGTCGGTCGTTCCGAATAGCCCCGTTTCCTCCGCTTCTGCCTCATTTTACGTGGTTCAGCTTCATTTATGTGTTTTGGGTCGGTTGGTTTGGGTTCAGAGTGGTCATGATGACCATAACACGGCTCTCCCACTTGAGTTATCTTAGCCCCAGGCCATGCTATTCAATAATATTGGAAAAATGGCAGCGTAAGGTAACAACTAGTATGGAAAGCTGGTCGCCTTTGGAAGCCTTCGCCGGTAACCAAAGCGTATCGTTCCCGCAACCACTTTGGTACTTTGTTTATAGCTTTTTTAAGTTATGCAATAGAAGGGGGGGCTTGCGCTTGAATTGAAGTAGCGCCTTTGGAATATGAGTAGGGCTCCTAAGTGGAGCGTTCGTGGAGGCAAACCGAAGG